>KE372735.1:43608-66105 GCA_000418225.1 Zizania latifolia | reverse complement strand
GTCTCGTGTTGCTTCGCCGGAGCTTGCGCGGGTGGGAATTTTGGGCGGGCGTTCCGATCGTGGGGGACAGCCCGTTGGGGGGTTCAGACAGGACTTTCGTCTGTTTCCATTGGGGGTAGGTGGGATGGAGGAGAGTACGTGGGCTGGGCTCTCATTAAACTGTACCGTCCAGATGTGATTGGACGGTATACCGGGTATTAGCTGTCCTCTTGATAAAAAGCAAACGAGGGAGTAGTCCGTAAAAGTAGATGAAATACGATACAAGTAAAGGGGGCAAAGGCCAAGAAAACCTCCACCGCCTCTTCTCCTCCGACTCCGATTCGATTCCGTCTATAGCCTCGATTCGTCGTCGCCGCCTCCGCCGCGCCAAGTCAGACCAAACCTGCGCGTGCAAGAGTACGACACGATCGGCAAGAGAGGAGAGGAGGCCTTGCCATGGAGAACCCCAACTGGAGGCCCACCCAGGGGCCCGACCCCAGCGCCGTCAACGTCGCCGCC
This sequence comes from Zizania latifolia, assembly GCA_000418225.1. Lineage (NCBI taxonomy): Eukaryota > Viridiplantae > Streptophyta > Magnoliopsida > Poales > Poaceae > Zizania > Zizania latifolia. The sequence goes on along the minus strand of KE372735.1, from coordinate 65,607 downwards.
GCCGCCGGAGGCATTGACCCCAGCGCACCTACCCCCGCCGGCGGCGACTGGCGCGCCCAACTCCAGCCCGAGGCCCGCAACAGGATCGTCAACAAGATGTATGGGGATCCTTTTCCCTTCCCCTGGTTTCGATCTGCTTTCCCCATTCCTCAAACCAAGCTATTCCCCATTCTTCTTCACGTCCCAATCAAAATCCATATATTTCATCTTTTTCTGTTGAGTTTGGTGATCGATCGGTATGATATGTAACTTCGATCTATCTATAATTCCTCTTCGATCCGCATGCAACCTTCCGCCTTTCTTGTGTCTATTCCTTTTCTCAGGTCAAATTTCGAGCTGGGGGTTCATGTTTAATTCAGGCTAGTTATCCATCGAACACAGATTTGTTGCCATAGGATTAAGATACTCAGATCATAAGCAACCAATACAGTATAACACAGAAATGAAACACCGTCCTTCATGTTTGCTAACTCTTGATGGAACCGCAGGGTAGGAGATGCACCGAGTATACTACGGAATTAGGATTTTTCGTCTGGTTTCAAACGGATGTTCCTCAAATAGCTAGACAAACTGTATTATGGAGAACCATCCACCTCGCTCTTTTCTTTTCCTTCTGTATGTTGTATGTTAGATCATGTATGTGCCACTCTCGGCAAGTTGTTTTAGCCGTTGTCCACTTTTGGTCATAGCCGAATATTTGAGTACATAAATTGAGTACTGCCTACTCGTTTGCCCAACATTATACAGACACATTATGCCATAGGTGACATATTTTTCAGAAAACCTCCGAGATGCAATATATCTGTCATATTTTCTTCAAGAAATATATGTCTTATTTACTCATGATGCAATCTATGTGCAGAATGGAGACTCTGAAGAAGCATTTGCCAGTATCGGTGCCTGAGGGGCTGAATGAGCTTCAAAAAATTGCCGTGCGATTTGAAGAGAAAATCTATACTGCAGCCACCAACCAGGTACATTTAGCCTAGTGTTGCAAGCTTCCTCAAGTTGACCCATCTCTTAGTTGTGGGGTTCAAACATGGTATTTGGGCTCTTAGCAGGAAGAAACTGAGCTTCAAATGTTTGAAAAGATTTAAATGTTGATTTTAAGTTTCTCTAGAGTTTCCATATAAACTATCCACATTTTTTCAACCAAGGGTGATTTTTATACTCCCAGCTAAACCAGGTTATCCAAGGCTGTTAAAGCTTTTCTCCTCATTATTGGGAGAAAATCTCCTCTCCCTCTGATACAGGGATGAAGCCAGATTCATTCCTGGGCTAGAGGCGCTGCTGCCCCTTATTCTTTTCCATTGGGAACATATATCAGTTCAAAAAAAATATCAACGTGAATTACCACAAATAAATTATAGAACAATTCATCATGTTGATCATATGCTTGATTTCTCTCAAAGGTCACATTGGAAATGAAAATATCGGTGTTGGTCCATTACTTTTTCAGCCCATCAATCTGTCCAACCGTGTTTGTATAAATCAGTCGTTAATAACCTCTTTTTTAAGATGGGGTTAATTATGCATGTATATTATGGGATGTGCATCCATCTATGCCAGATCAAACATCAAGCAAGAGTTTACTCCAGCCCTCCCTTTTGTGCTAATAAGGATTTTGTCATGTGCTCCATATCTCCCACTTCGTTTTGGTAAATATTTTCAAAGGGGCCTCTTTGGTTGGGTTATATTGTTTCATTATTCCAGAATTCCAGTTGTGTTTTCGTGTTCATACTTCACAAGGCTTATTCATATCAAAGTAGTTTGCTTCATATATGAGAATTATGTATATTTAAAACGATAGTATAGAAAATGAAGCATCCATTCCAATTATACTAATAAAAAGGACTTAGGCTAGCAAGTTATTTGTTATTAATTTATTATAAAGCCAAACCTTATCATCCTACTCTTTGTATTGCCAGTCTGATTATTTGCGGAAGATTTCTCTAAAAATGCTCTCCATGGAGACAAAGACTCAACAAAATCCTGGAAACACTCAAGTGATTCAAAACCAAAATCCTCCTGGCCCAGGTATCCTATGAAATAAATCCAGTATTACACATTCAATGTGTTATTTCATGAGCTTGATTCTGAAATATTAGAGTAACAGTAAGATATTTGGTGGTACCATATTTTGTTCACAACCATTTGTCTGTATATTTATGGACTATTGTATATATATATATATATCAGATCTGGACCGAAGATTATACTTGAAAGACACAGAAGGTCTTGGCCACTGGCCCTGTCGGGGCGCTAGCGCCGGCGAGGTAGGCTTCCAACCTTGTCATGGGCTAGGGTTCTGGGCCTAGCCCAGCCGCATGAACAGTACCAGCACGGTACTATTCACGTAAACAGTATCCGCCGGGTACTGTAGCAATTAGGAGTTATAGCAGGTTTAGGTTTATGGTTAGGAGTCCTATTTCCTTAAGAGTCCTATTTTCTTAAGAATAGCTAGGAGGTTAGTTGGATGTATTATAAATATGGTCCTACGCCAAAGAAATAAAGGAGTCAAAGATTAGATCAAAACAGGCTGGGTTGGAGCCTTACCTCACCGGCGCGGAGGCTGCCTCGCCGTTGAGGCTAGGGGCCAATTCCGGCCATGTGTTCCAGAAATATTACTAGACGTGACAACTTGGTTGCTGCATGTGACAACTTGGTATCAGAGCTCACTTTCCTCGGTCGCTCTCGCTACTCATCACTGATGGCGATCGACGGTTCGGTCGCCACGCCGCCGCTGGTAGAGGACGTCCTTCGGGAGATTCTTCAAGAGATGCAAGAGATCCGTCGTGACATCCGGGAGATACGAGTGATGAACATGACGCATGAGGTTCTCCGAGAGATACGAGACCTCCATCACGACCTCCAGGTGCACAATTTCGCCATCTGTCGACTCAAGCCAGGGCAAGGCGGGGTGCTGCCAGCCGGGACCTCACGCTCGGGAAGTCAGGGCAGCCCGTGCCACAGGATGCCTGCACCACCTCCTGTCGACCCGCGCCTATCCGGTCGTGCCGATGATTTTGCCTCACCTGTTGTCGATTCACCGAAGCCGCCGCCACAATTTTCAGATTGCTTGGGTTCATCCCCATCCATGGCATCACCATCTTCTGCACCAGATGACGGCGTCAAGGCGCTGGATGGTTCGTCAAATAAGGTACAAGCGCTGCAAGCCTCTAATTTTGAGAAAGTCCAGGAGGATTGCGCGCTAAACCAGACGTGGCAAGGCCGAGTAGATCACTGTGTGTCGCCCACATCATGGGTCCCCCACGACAAGTTCATGCGGTGATACCACGCTATCCAGCTCGGGGACGAGCTGCTTTTCGACGGCGGGGGAGATGTCAGGTGGGGACGGGCCGAGCCACGGCGTGGAGTTGTCCTTTCTCTACGAGGGATGGGATGGGGTCCACCTCAAGCTAGTATTAGAATTCATAACAAGCTAAGATGTAAAAGGCTTGAGTTTTATTCGTGTTAGGTGTTGAATAAGGTTTAATGTCGTCCGGCAGCTCGCCCTCGAGCTACTCAAAAAGAGGGGTGTAGATGTCATGGACTAGGGTTTTGGGCCTAGCCCAGCCGCATAAACAGTACCGCGCGGTACTACTCACGTGAACAGTACCGCCTGGTACTGTAGCTGATTAGGAGTTGTAGCAGGTTTAGGTTTATGGTTAGGAGTTCTATTTCCTTAGGAGTCCTATTTTCTTAAGAATAGGTAGGAGATTAGTTGGATGTATTATAAATATGGCCCTAGGCCAAAGAAATAAAGGAGTCAAAGATTAGATCAAAACAGGCTGGGTTGGAGCCCTACCTCGCCGGCGCGGAGGCTGCCACGCTGACGAGGCTTGGGGCCAATTCCGGCCATGTGTTTAAGAAATATTGCTGCACGTGACAACTTGGTTGCTGCACGTAACAAACCTGGCCTGCTTTAATCTAAACTTTGATGATTTATTGCTACTGCTTGAGGCATATATACAATACATCCAAATAATAGACTTGCTACTATTAAGGAGATAACCTAACTTATTATGATTCATAAAGATAAGATTTCTAAATATAACTCTTTATCCCTAATTTTTGCTACAATACTCGCGGGTACTGTTCATCCCATGTGCTAGACTGGCCCTGGTCCAATACTCATGATAGTACACCCCTCTTTTTGAGCAGCTCATCCTCGAGTTGCAAGGCGACATTAATCCTAACTCGACGCCTAACATAAATAAGACTTAAGTCTTTTACATTTTGGCTTACTACATTATTCTGAACTAAAAAAATAAATTTAAGATTATTACGGATTGTGAATCCTCCTAGCTTGAGGTGGACCCCATCCCAAATTTCGTAGAGAAAGGGCAACTCAAAGCCAAGTTTGGATCCTAGATAGTTCCTTGAGAGAGGGTTGCCAAAGTTTCTAGTGAAAGATTTAGATGCCTCCAATTGTAACCCAACTGACCAACCCAAACATCGATTTAGGCGCTGCTTTGCTCGGGCGTTTGTTGCCTGCATGGGTTGAAGCCGTGGCCATAGGTATTGAGCTAGGCCCAGCCCAGCCCACGGGAACAATACTCGTGGGTACTGTAGCAAGAATTGTGGATAAAGAGTTATATTTAGGAATCTTATCTTTAGAAATCATAATAGATTAGGTTATCTTCTTAATAGTAGTAAGTTTGTTAATTGGATGTATTATATATATGCCTCAGGCAGTATGCAATAAATCATTGAAGTTTAGATTAAAGCAGGCCGGGTTGGAACCCTACCTCGCCGACACCGGCGCGTCGACGGGGCCAGGGGCCAAGACCGGCCACATCTTTCAAGTACAATCTTTGATCTAGATCTTCAGGATGTTGGAGAAAATCACAGATTCACAGAATTTTGAAACTGGTTTTTCATTCCTCTCTTTTTCTCATCTCAAAACATGGCAGCAGTTTTGGGTACATATAGGATAGTCTTCTTGCAGCTCAAGAAAGAAACTTACTAGCTGCTTAAGAAGAAATTAGCATATTCCAACTGCTAAAGTAGAAGATGCTAAAGTGATAAGGTGCTGACAGCACATATGCCCCAATAAGACTAAACTAAGACTTATCCTATCACAGGAAATACTTCTGCATGTGACAGAAATAAATGTTGCATTTAATGTTGACCGATCCATTTGTGGTGACAACCCCATTTCATTGAGGGAAAACCATCTGATGGATGTTGTTATGATGTCTAAGAAGTAGTAAGAACATCTCTAGCTTTTGTCAGTTTTGGTTTGCATTTTTTGTATTACGAACATGTGTTGTCTTAGCTATATTCATTTGCTTTATTTTTTTGTGCTCATTATATCGTATGAAGGAGATAATTTGTCGTCATTAAATTCGTGATCTATAATAATCTAGATGTTAATTGATGTTGTCTGAATTATGAAATGATGCACAGATGAATGATTGTCCCGTGATCAATTGCAACACAAGTTATGTACTTATGTTAGTTATTTGCATTTGTTTCTTAGTCTTTTTATGCTCATTGGCTTCTGAAGGGTAGAGTTTGCTTGCGACAAATTAATAATCTATAATAACGTAGAGGTTCAATTAATGTTGGACAGTTATGAAACATTTCACAGTTTAAATGATTGCCCACTGGTATGTTTCATGTAACTTAGCTTTATGTTGAATACAGATTACACATTTGTGATTATTGAAGTAAAGTGACAGTGGGCCATATTGAGTTATTGATGGAATTACGTTTACTCTTTCTTTGCTTCAACTTGTTGGTAGATGTGTTTTATTCTCCTTGGGAAATGTTGCATCATGTCTCAGAGACACAGATATGTATGCCATGATGATTTGAGTGTTTTTCATGATTATTACAATTTTGCAAGAAGTATTGTTCACAAGTTATTTAACGTACATTTGGGATCTTTTCTGAAATAGTACCTGGACTCCCTCCACAAGGCAGTAATCCAGCACAATCGTCAGCGATCCCCTTGATGTCTCAGCAACAGACCCGGCAGCCAAATTCTACATCTGTACAAGCTTCTCTTACTAATCTCGGTCAGAGCTTGCCAGGTGTCAACCCGACGTCCACACTGCAGAACATGTCTGGCATACCACAGAACACTATGAATAATGGCTTGCCACAAGGTGCTTCACAAGATATATATGCACAAAGGCCAATGGCAGGAAGGCACCAGCAACAACAATCTCAGAACCAATTAATCTACCAGCAGCAGCCAATATTGATGAAGCAAAAATCGCAGCAGAATTCACTCATGCAACCACATATTCAGCAACAGCAATCATTGTTGCAGTCAACACAGATTCAATCCTCACAACAGCCCATGATGCCAATATCATCTGGCCTCCAACCTGGGCAGTCCACCATTCCGCAGACACAGCCAATGGTACAGTCAGCATCTCAGGGTGGTATTCAACAGAATCCATTGAACTCAGTACAACAATCTGTGCAATCATTACTCCAGCAACCTGGGCAATCTGCTACGAGGCAGCAGCAACACTCACAGTCCTCCATGCATCAGCAGCCTTCACTGCAGCATGCTCAGCCATCCCAGCACCAGCAGCCTAACATTCCTTCGCAACAACAATTAATGGGCCAGCAGCCAAATTTACAACAAAATCAGTTGATTGGTCAGCAGAATGGTGCTGTGGAGATGTCACAGCAACAGCGACTACCAGTTCAATCAAATAATCTTTTGAATATGCAGCATACCCAGCAGATATTGAACCAGCAGTCTATGCCCTCACATCAGCAACAACAGTTAGGCTCCCAGGCAAATATTTCAATTCTACCTCAGCAGCAACAAAACCAGCAGCAGCAACAGCTTCTCGGGACTAATGTTCCAAACATTCAACGAATGCATATACTACAAACAAAGGCAGCAGTTCAGCAACAACAGCAGCAACCACATGCTCAACAGTCATCAATGAGTTTAATGCAGCCTCAATCACAACATAACCAACTTCAGCAATCACAGCAGCATCTTATGTCACAGTTCCAAGCTCAGCCCCAGCTGCAACAACAATTGGGGATGCAGCAGCAACCGTCCATGCAACCAAGACTTCAAACAACAGCTGGCATGCTCTTGCAACAAAATAACATGGATCAACAAAAGCAATTTATTCAGGCTCCACGGGGCCTTCAAGAAGTTTCGTCTAGCAGTAAGTTCCCCATATGCTGTATATGTTTATGCATGTATCCTTTTGTTGTTCTTCCCTGTAATTTGTCCTTCGTCTTGTTCTTTTACCCCTCTGTTCTAACTCTATTCATGTTGACCACTTGACCTTAGTTTTCTCCAACAGTTTATGCCAGCTTACAAATCTTAAATATCATCATTTCCAACTAAAATAACTGGAGATGACAACTATGCAATTGTCATTTAGATTCAGTCTATTTCCTTGCACATTGTAATTTTGACATATTGATCTTGTGTGCTTTTGTCCGTAATTGTTTTTGAGTTATAGACATCTTTGCCAGAAGATGCTACTTTCCAATAATTGTTGCAATCTAACCTCCAGTTCAATTTGTTGCTGTACTTTTCGAGTAATAAACGCTCGAATGTGCTCACTTCTACATTCCATCCAATGTTGTACTGGCAGCTTGCGACCTGGTTGCTTTTTCACTGATATGATGTTTGATAGCCTTGCTTTTAATGCAGCATCTGTGGACTCCACTGCTCAAACTGCAGGAGATTGGCAAGAGGAGGTATATCAGATGGTAAGGCACAACAATATACCATCATCCTTTGTTGGCACTCCTGTCACTTAGATCTTCTAAAGAAATTCATAGAGACCTCCAGAACAAATATATTTTAGATTGCATTGATCTTCGATTGATTGACAATTAAAAAAAAGAACAGAGGGTGCATGTTGAATATTACTATTTTTCCTGTTGCTCCTGTTTTCCTTTTTTGTTGTTCTTTTGGTTTGTTTTCTGCCAACTGTTCCAGTTTGCAAACAATAAACATTTCGTGTCCTGGAGTGCTCACATACCATTACAGAAATATGTTGGATCTAACATGTTCATTCATCTTACATGTCAAGGTCCAAGAAAAGTTGCAAGGCTAGCACATGACAAAAAGTTCCAATTGATTGTATGTCTTTTTTGTTTCGTGGCATCTAGGATGGATGTTGACATTGCATTTTTTGCAGGTTTGTACTACTTTATGTGTACCACACTTGTGATTATTTTTTGGAAATTTTAAATCATTGAAACACGGTGAATTCAATAATCGGGATTGGGGTACACTGGGACACAAAAACTGCATCTTTTGTGAATAGAGATTCTGAAATTCATAAAACTATGCACACACACTTTCTTTGAGATATATAGGGGATTCTTTGTGAACGTGGACGGTGTGGCATATTGTATCTAGATGTAATAAGGTCATGAGGCAGTTTGTACTCCCTTTTTCTCGACCCTTCAAGTTAAAGCCAATCAAAACCATGGTATTGGGTACTATAGTTTTTTTTTTCAGAATCCTATGTTTGTAATAACTACTACAATCTTGCCAGTGACATATCTGTTACTTCCTCCTGTCACAAAAGGAAGTCATTTTTGACTTTTCAAAGTCAACAAGACATAATTTTGACTGCTCAATTATTTTATATAAATTCAAAAAAGTTACAACTTACAAGTTACACAATGTTATGACCTAGAGATTGTGTCTCCAAGCTGCGTAACCAGTAGTTGTGGGTAGCCACTGTTGGGCTGTTCACCCTGTCGCCAGAATAGGTTGGCTAGGGCAGTGTTCAATGTCAGCGCTCACACCTCACTAGAAACCACTCAGTCGCACTGTTTAGGATCCAGCAATAGCACTCACAGCTCACACTTGCTCACGCACACTGTTTCTTCTCCGGCAAGAACACAGTGCACATGCTCACAGCCAAAGCTTGCGCAAGGAGGAAGAGAGGAGAGATTGTTTCTGCCGAATTGAAGTGGCAGTTTTTCCTTGACTGAATTCAAAACAATACACCAAGCGTTACATGCAGAACAAACTAACCAACACTCCAAACCAGCCGGAGCTAGTGGCTTGGCCGAGCTGTGCATGTGATCCAAGAGACTAGGACAGCTACTGCATGAAGAAAGACCAGTTCAAAATCACCTAAGACTAGGAACTAACTCCAAGTGACCAGCTAACAAACTTGACCAGTGACTGAAGACCCAGCCGTGTGCATCACACATGTCGGACTTATTCAACAGCAAAGTGGACTCAACGGGGGGACAAAAAACAACGGGCAGAAGACTGACTTGGCGCAATATTTATTCAATATTCAAGAAGGCGATAGGCGCTAGTCGGGCGTTGCCCGGGTGCCTAGTGCCTAGGTATCGGGCCATTTCAGCAAGTCAGCAGCAATCTATCATGCTCAACTGATGTCTGCTCAAGGGTGCCACTCACTTAAAAAGCCTACAAAAATGTGTATCTTTTATGCTCAACTGGTCAAGGGAACTTACTGTCAGCTGCCACAGTGCCGCACTCGATACCGTCGGTGCCTCGGTGGTGGTGGTGACGTCGTGAGGGAGCTGGGACTAGGAGGGGCGGAGGGCGGTCAGGCGGTGGCGGTGAACTGGTGAAGTCTGGAGGAGCCGGGACTGAGAGGGCTGAGGGTAGTGGCACACTGGTGTGGGTGCGCGGCGCACTGGCGCGGGACTGTGGGAGCGTGACCGAGCGGCACACTGGCATAGGAGCGCGGGCCCATGACGCACTGGACGAGGTGGTGGCCGGCACGACGGAGGAGTGAGGACTGGGCATAGCGGCGATCGGCGGAAGCGGTGGTCAACGGGCATAGCGGTGATCGCCAAACCCTAGCTGCTCTCCCGACGTGCGGTGCTTTTTTCTCCTCCTGCTCTCCCGCAGGACTTAAACACATGTTCTGGGCCGCCCAGCACCAGGCTCGGCGCTACCTCGCCTAGGCGCCACGGTTGACCGCCTAGGCGCCGCCTCGCCCAAGCGTCATGGTTGACCGCCTAGGCGCCTGGGCCGCCTAGCTCACTGCCTCGACGCAAATTGTGGTGCTGGGGTGCCGCCCAGCGCCTTTCGAGTGCCTAGGCGCTGCCTAGGAGTGATTTTTTGAACACTGGGCTAGGGCTGTTCACCCTATCGCCAGAATAAATTGGCTAGGGCTGTTCACCCTGACGCTAGAATAGATTGGAGGAAGATTGAACTTTATTTCTCTCTTAAAGAGGTGCAGCCGACTCCTATATTTATAGCATGAGTATAATCTAATCTTTTGGCAAATAGATCTAATCTGTTATCAAATATCCCATGATTTAGCTAATAGATAAAGTAGTTAATTAACTTAACTCCTAAAGACTCTTATTTTTAGCTAACAGATTAACTAATCTTAACTTCTAAGGATTCTTATCTCTACCAAAGTAGCAGGCATCAACTAGGATTCTCTTTTGGATGTTTTCTCCACATAACACACAACTATGATATTGTGAAAGCTTTTGTTGAGACAAACTTCGCTGTATCATTTTCGTATGCCAAAAATCTATATTCTAAGCAATATTTATGGTGAAAGTTATCTTGTATTGACTGCACAGTTTCTAAAATGACTTCTTTTATGATTGAAAGGAGTATTTGTTAAATAACAGATCTTTATTCATTAAATGATTATTTTTCTGTAGCATCGATCACTTTATAGCTTCTGTAACAGATTTTTTGTGTGTTATTTTCATGTGGCCACAGGTTAAGAGCTTGAAGGACCAATATTTTGCAGAATTAAATGATCTGTACAATAAAATCTCTTTGAAGCTACAGCATATTGACAACATGGTTCCACCTCAAAAGCAATCAGACCAGTATGAAAGGATGAAGAACTTCAAAGTGATGATGGAGCGTACCTTGCAAGTTTTGCAAATGAACAAGAGCAACATTCAGCATGGCCTGAGGGAGAAAATTCCTGCATACGAGAGGCAAATTGTCAGCATCCTAAATTCACAAAAAAGGAGGCCTTTACAGACACAAGGGCAACCACAATTTCAACAATCTTCTGGGCAAGGTCCTACCTCTAACATTTCGCAACAACAGCCTTCCCAAGGTTTGCAGCAGCATGATAATCATACTAATCAGATGCCTCAAGCAAGTATGAGCACTGGGTTACAATCCTCTAGTGCAGCTGGTATCCAGCATGTACCTGCATCCCCAGCAACAAACTTTGGTGTTCCAACAACACAGCAAAATGTTACTAATGCACCACAGGCTACCCCTAATTTGGAGATTGCTCAAGGAAGCAATTTTAATTCTTTGCAGCATGGTTCAATGAGTGGTGCTTTGCAACAGGGAAGCGCTGGGCCCATGCAGGGTACTCTAAATTCACAACAAGCCGGTAGTAGCATGTTATCTCACAGCTCAATGGCTACAATGCAGCCTAATGTGAATTATATGCAAGCGAATGCAAGTTCATTACAGCAGCTGAAGCAGCAACAGCAGGAGCATCACATGATGCAGAGTCAGCAAATGAAGCGTCAAATCTATCAACAGTTTCAGCAAAAGCAAATGCTTCAACAACAACTCCCAACTCAGCAACAATTACAGAAACAGCAACAATCACAGATTCAGGTTCCACAGCATCATTCTGGAAATGATGCAAACGAGTTAAAGGTTAGACAAGGAGCTGCGATGAAACCTGGAATGTATCAACAGCACTTGGCCCAACGCAATAATTATTACCATCAGCAAATGAAACAGGGTAGTGCTTTCCCAATTTCGTCGCCACAAAATCTCCAAGCATCATCCCCGCAAATTTCACACCATTCTCCTCAGGTTGATCAGCACAATCTCTTGCCATCTCAACTGAAGACTGCGACACCATTGCAGTCAGCTAACTCACCACTTGTGCCATCTCCATCGCCACCTGTTGCCCCCTCTCCTATACCAGTGGATTCAGAAAAACCACTCTCCAATTTGTCATCAATTACTAATACTGGTCAGGCTGGACACCAGCAAACATCAATGGCGCCTCAGACACAATCAATCGCTGTTAACACTCCAGGGATCTCGGCTTCACCCTTGCTAGCAGAATGTACAAGTGTTGATGGAAGTCAGGCTAACATGCCAGTCCCAACCAAACCAAGTACAGAAGAAAGGCCTTTAGACCGCTTACTTAAAGCGGTCAGTAACTTGCAACTTTATATTTACTGTCTTTTCTCCATTTATTTGGTGCAAAATCAATTCATTTTTAATCAGTGCTTTTTCTGGATATATTTTAGAATGTAGTTGATTTCAATGTTAGTCACTACAATATTCTGAAGCATTATGACATAAGGGTCATGAGGGTCAATTGAAATTTGTAGTTTAGGAGTTAGATATGCCATGCCATGTTGCTTGTACCCTCTTGTGTGCCTACCTTGCTAAAGTTAGTATGAAATGCTACCTTGCTAAAGTCAGCACAAAACATTACCTTGCTAAATTCGACCCAATATGTTACCTGCTAAAGTCGGCACAAAACATTACGCTGCTAAATCTCATGCAAAACATTACTCGATTTCAATCAACTAGTTTTCAAATGATAACTAGCATAATGATCACAAGTTGCGACAGACCTCAGTAAATAGACAGTAAATTCTAAAGTTAATTAAAAATGCCAAACAAAGGAAATTGTCCTAAAATCTCAGTCATATGCACATATGCATGTGCAAAAGATGCACTCCACCAAAGATCATGTAAGTTACACATGTTTTAGATCCGTACACAATATTCTTAAGCCAAGGGGATGGGTGCAAAGCGCTCTCCATCAGCAGCAATTCCTTTTGAAGGAGTGAAGACAACAGTGCCTTGTCAGTTAACTTTACTGCTGACTTGCTGAGCTTTTGATGTCTGAACTTGAAAGGTTTTGTGTTGACCTATTTTCTTTATATTTCTTAACTAGTGCTCTGAGGAATCGATCTGTGTTGTGTTTGTCTGGTAGCCTGTTTAGCTGGTGTGCTAATAGATAGGACGTCATTACACCTTAATTTAATCCTCTCAAATTAGTTTTGTTGATGGCATCTTATGGTTTGTATTCTTCTCCCCTTTTTGCATGTTTCATGTTTATTTTGTGTTGTATGGCAGTTGCGAACAACACAGTGGCCATCTCTTAGTGCTGCAGTTGGCGACATAGGTTCTGTTGTCAGCATGATTGACAGGATTGCTGGGTCTGCGCCTGGTAATGGTTCTAGAGCTGCTGTTGGTGAAGATTTAGTTGCTATGACGAAGTGCCGGTTGCAAGCCAGGAATTTCATAACACATGATGGAAGCGGCACTTCAAAGAAAATGAAGCGTGACACCAGTGCTATGCCTCTGAACGTGTCATCAGCTGGAAGTGTCAATGACAGCTTCAAGCAAACATATATCATAGATACCCCTGAATTGCAATCAACTGCAACCTCACGTGTCAAGTGGCAAAAAATCGAGGTATTTTTTATTGTTCATAGGGAGCCATCCATTTATGCCGCTGAGTTTCATCAGACGTCTACAATATGCCATCGTGCCTCTCTGGCATGTGTGGGTCAGCCTCACAATGGGTGCCATAATTGTGGATATAGATGAAACTTGGTGCATTATGAATAAACTAACATCATGATTTATCCAGCAGTTTTTGTTCCACAATGACGTCTCTATATGGGGCTAGAGAAGGCAATATATTTATCCTTTTTCTGGTACACCTGCAGATAAGCCATGCTCTTATGGAGGAGATACATGATATAAACCAACAGCTCATAGATACAGAGCTGCATGTTTGCGAGGATGATGCTGAATCATTCGCTGCTACATCTGAAGGGGCAGAAGGGACAGTCATTAAATGCACATTTACTGCTGTGGCAGTAAGTCCGAGCTTGAAGTCCATGTTTGCATCAGCACAGATGGTGAGCTTCTCAACACATGATCGATGTTCTGGCATTTATTGTTCTCTGATCTTGTTAAAAATTGTGTGGCAGAGTCCAATTTTGCCATTGAGGGTGCTTGTTCCCGCTAGCTATCCTAGGTGCTCCCCTGTTCTGCTAGACAAGATTCCAGACGAACAAAGGTCTGTAGCGAATCTTTTATCAGTTTCCACACCAGATATTATATCAAGCTGGCCTGATTATTTTTGTGCATTAAACTAACAATGCTGCATTGTACTACTTCTGAATCTGCCGCTAGAAACTCGGATGACTTGTCTACAAAAGCGAGGTCAAAATTCGGTATATTGCTCCGGGGCCTACCTGAGCCAATGTCACTGAAAGAAATAGCGAGGACATGGGACGCCTGTGCCCGCAGAGTCATTGCTGAGTATGCTCAGCAGACCGGTGGAGGCAGTTTCAGTTCAAGCTATGGTTGTTGGGAAAGTTGCGTGGGTGCTTGATCCTCCAGTCCTGCATGGCTGAGTGTGGTTGCACTTGACTGGTGCGGTTCACCACTATATCTATCTATCTATATATATCGAATTTGGTACTTGTTTGTACTTTAATTATATATGATTGTATTTATGGAAATCCTCGTTAGCTTGATATGCCAACGGCCCTTTGTGTATAGAACAGTCTACATCTCCAGCTTGGTTTAGTTTTATGATCACTGCTCGTAATATGTATTAATGGTTGATGAAGGGTGTCCTTTTCTGAGATGTGAGCTGAGACCGGTTGCATCGTGCCCACGTATTTTTCTTGTGCGTTGTTTTTATCTGAGGAATGACTGCAAGTCTGCGACGTACATGCCCATTATATTTGTACTAGTTTAAGCGCTTGCACTGCATGACAAGGTATTTTTTGTACGAGTTTCTAGCTAGAGAAGTCTTGTGCGTAATACCGGTCGATATTTTTTTTCAGAAACATGGCTGCCCTCTGCAGCTTGGGGAAATGAAAACGCTCATTGTCTTTCGATGAACTTTTAATTCAAAATTTTGTTTCTGCCATGCAAGGAAGTGTCTTCATATAGCTCACATGTCACATTACAACAGCTACCATATATTCAGGTACAGTGAAGGGGGAATATCCAAGGCCTTCTTGTACAACTAGTGCCTAATATTGCTGCATAGAGCATAGCAGTATAGCTGAGGATACAAATGCAATGCTAGTCTAGAGCTGAAGAAGAAGGGATGGTTCCTTTCCTTGGCAATGGGCATCCTTCTGTGTTAACACCTGCCTCCACAACATGTAAGAACATCAAAGCGGGTAATGGATGGAATTGAATTTGGATGCTCGCTGACAGTTTGCATAGAGGAAACAAGAAAGCGGAACTAATAAGCTGAATGGAAAGCAAGTAGTCATATTTAAGGTGTTGAGGCCTTGGAAAGAGGGGAATAGGAACTGAGCAACACAATCCGTGAAGGTGTAAGCAGGGCAAATCTCTCTTACTTGGTATGGTTATGGTTGGTCAAGAAGCTGGGCCGTTCTTGTGCAAGTCAGCAAGGGCACGGAATGGGATGAGATGCAGTACTTGTGTTGATGCCTATCCAAAATTAAGCTTATAGACCGATAGATCTATTGTTGGTCGGTGGACGCCACGGTAGCTCCTTGCAATTGCACCCAAGTAGCATATGCTGATTGCTGAGCTGAGAGACATGGTTCAACAGAACAAAGAAGAGAGCAGTAGATGACGGATGAAGATGGAGAGTAGTAGAGTAGACCGGGCCGGGCAATTGTCTTTTGATTCAGGCGAGGTCGTCGTCGTTCGTCGAAGTCGTCGGGGAAGGAGTTGAAGAAGTCGGCGTCGATGAGGAGGGAGGAGAGCGGGTAGCGGTTGTCGGCGTCGACCTCCGTCATGCCCATGACGACGGCGGAGACGGCCTCGGACTCCATCTCCCCAGGCGAGTCTCTCCACTCGGCGACGGCGCCCGGCGAGTTCATCTTTAGTCTCGGTCTGCCTCTCCTCTCTGGAATGGAACGGATCCCCTTGTGCTGTCGGAAACTACAGTAGTGTTTCACTTGCACTCCACTTGAGGTGGAGGTACCAATAATTCCAATGAGTCCAACCTTGATACTGGACGCAAGTGTTGGGCCGTCTCTTCTGGAGTTTGTAGAGTAGAGAGGTACTCTCCGATTTATACGTACGGCATGCCGCCGTCGCATGTATATACAGCCAACTAGTAGGAGTAGTATTTCGTAAGGGACCTAGTACCTACTATAAAATAAGTAACATGCCTAATTTGTCTTGTATAGATAAGAGAGTCCTCCTACAGTCCTACTACACTACACAAGCTTGAAGTCAGCTGCGCAGTTGCCCATGCATGTCGAGGGGAAGCGCACGCGTGCACATCTCCAGATGGCATACAACTGCCAGCCCGTGCTTCCTAAATCCTACCCCTACAACTGTAGTGCTAACTCACTAGTCACTAGTAGTAATCCTAGCTAGTCGAAGCTCGGATGAGATTTCTTGAGTACTGTTTTGATAAAATTTTAATAAAGTTTTATAGCCAGGCTGCTGGCTGGGGCCTGGGGCTGGGAGCCACCGCCACCGCCACCGCCACGATAGTCGATAGACACAAGAGCAGGGCCTCACCTCACTCCGCTTCGCTTCACTTCACTTCTCCTTTTACTTGGCTTGCTCTGCCAGGTTCAAGTCCAAGTCCAAGGCAGGCACAGGCAAGGAAGCAGAGATGGCTCGCTGCTACCGCCTCATCATCGTCATCACCGCCGCCATCGCATTCGCGGCCGCCGCAGCGGACAACTCCGACGTGGCGCTCCTCCTGGAGCGCGTCAAGCCGGCGCTGCAGGGTGCCTCCCCTCCCGCCAACGCGCAGCTCGCCACCTGGAACGCCTCCACTCCGCTCTGCCTCTGGCGCGGCCTCCGCTGGTCCACTCCGCTCGGCCGCCCGCTCCCCTGCGACTCCCCCGCCGCTCGCGCCAACCTCTCCCTCGCCCGCGACCCCTCCCTCCTCCTCCTCTCCCTCCGCCTCCCCGCCGCCGCCCTCGCCGGCCGCCTCCCTCCCTCACTCGCCGCCTTCTCATCCCTCGCCTCCATCTACCTCGCCCACAACTCCCTCTCCGGCCCCATCCCCCTAGACCTCGGCAACGCTCCCGCCCTCGCCGTCCTCGACCTCGCCTCCAACCGCCTCTCCGGCGCGCTCCCGCCCTCCATCTGGAACCTCTGCGACCGCCTCTCCCACCTCCGCCTCCATGACAACGCCCTCACCGGTCCCATCCCTGACCCCGCCGGCCCCAACACTACCTGCGACGCCCTCCGCCTCCTCGACCTCGCCGCCAACCGCTTTTCCGGCTCCTTCCCACCCTTCCTCACCGCCTTCCGCGGCCTCCAGCGCCTCGACCTCGCCGCCAACCGCCTCCAGGGGCCCATACCGGAGGGCCTCGCCGCCATCCCGGGCCTCAACCTCTCCTGCAACAATTTCTCCGGCCAGATGCCTCCGGACCTCGCGGCCTTCACGCCGGACTCCTTCCTCAGCAACAGCCCGGCGCTGTGCGGTCCGCCGCTGCGCCAGCAGTGCCTGGCGACCCCCTCGGGCCTCAGCCCAACCGGCGTCGCCGCGATGGTCATCGGCCTCATGGCCAGCGCCGTCGTCGTGGCATCGGTGTCCATCGGGTGGGCGCAGGGGCGGTGGAGGGCGAGGCGCGCGGAGGAGGAGGGGGCACTGGAGACCACGGAGGACGGCGCCGGCGGCGAGGGGAAGCTGCTGGTGTTCCAGGGCGGGGAACACCTGACGCTGGAGGAGGTGCTCAACGCAACGGGGCAGGTGGTCGACAAGGCCAGCTACTGCACCGTGTACAAGGCGAAGCTGGCGGAGGGCGGCGGCAGCATCGAACTGCGGTTGCTGCGGGAAGGCAGCTGCAAGGACGCCGAGTCGTGCGCGCCGGCGGTGCGGCGCATCGGGCGCGCGCGCCACGAGAATCTGGTGCCGCTGCGCGCCTTCTACCAGGGCCGGCGCGGCGAGAAGCTCCTGGTGTACGACTACTTCCCCGGCCACCGGACGCTCCACGATATCCTCCACGGGGACCAGGGGAGGCCGCAGCTGACGTGGGCGCGGCGGCACAAGATCGCGCTGGGCGCCGCACGCGCTCTGGCGTACCTGCATGCGGGGCACGGCGAGGCGCACGGCAACGTGCGGTCGTCCAACGTGCTTGTGGATGAATGCTTCGTGGCGAGGCTCGCGGAGCACGCGCTGCACCGGCTGCTGGTGCCGTCCGCGGCGGAGGCGGTGCTGTTAGCGGCGAAGGCGGACGGATACAGGGCGCCGGAGCTGCAGTCGAGGAGCAGGTGCAGCCCGCGGACGGACGTGTACGCGTTCGGGATACTGCTGCTGGAGCTGCTGATGGGGCGGAGGCCGTCGGGAGACCTGCCGGCGGCGGTGAAGGCGGCGGTGCTGGAGGAGGCGACCACGGAAGTGTTTGACGCGGAGGTGGTGCGCGGGGTGCGCAGCCCGGCGGAGGAAGGGTTGCTGCACGCGCTTAAGCTGGCGATGGGGTGCTGCGCGCCGGTGGCGGCGGCGCGGCCCAGCATGGCGGAGGTGGTGCGGCAGCTGGAGGAGATTCGCCCCCGGAACAGCAGCCGGTCGGCGCTCTACAGCCCCGCCGAGACCAGGAGCGACGCCGGCACGCCCACTGCCGCCGTCTAGCTCCATGCATCGACCCCGTGCATCACCTTGACAAGATACGTAGTATCGTTTACGATTAATATGCAGACGCGCGCATGCATCGATCGACCATACAACAACAGCTACTGCTACTGCTAGTTTCCCCCTTGCCACAAAAATATATTCTATCTCCATTTGATCCTCAAAGGCATGGCATGTATAATTTGGATTTGGCTTGGCGTCAAGGTTAGTTTGATTGCATTCTTCTCTTTTCTCTACTGGTAGGAAAAGAGGAGAGGTAAAGATGAGAGTAGTACGATGGACAATGTCAAGTGGTGATGAAGAGGTAGGAGTCCGATCCATCTCCAGTGTGGAGTGGCCGGATCGACCCAGGGAAAGGTGAGTTGCATATTGAGAAAGCTGGTAAAGTGCATCTATTCTCACAGACAAATTAAACAAAGAAAAGGCTGCTGCTTTCCTTTGCTCGCCTTGGTCACGGCCAAAATCGCCTTCCCCTTTCAAGCCAGCCGGATTCCACTGCATGTTGGCTAATTACCATATATTCTCTCTCAAATTCACCTCTCTTCGTCCCATGCTCACTGATAGTATATACTAGCAACGATTCCTTGACACGAATCTGCCGTTTCCTTTTCCTAGTAACAACTAACAAGTAACAAGTAGTATGCCATAATATTTGTACTTGCGAAAAAAAGAGAGTAGAATGCTGCTTGCATTGCAGACCTGGAGTGCCTTTGAGTGGTAGCTCTGTAGAGCTGGATTTGTGAACAGAACCTTGAGTCCTCAAACAGGACCTTAAGATTCAAGAATAAATGGAAACATATATGATAAGATGAATACAAAAATCAGGTTCGGAGCCATGGGACCAAGATAACAACTTGAGTAGCTTGCACTGTGACTGCAAATGGGATTCAGAGCTTGTTGATTATATTAAGAACACAGACGCTTACAATATAATTATGGATCTACGTGATATGTCTGAGAATCAAATAAGGGCTGAGAAGTTTAACACCTCAAAGTTTTTGTTTACGTACAGACTTACGGAAGGAAATCATCTAGAAGTCTATACGCAGAAGTCAGAACGCAGAAGTCAGAACTGATGAGAAGCAGCGCGTTAATTGCTATTGTTATTGGTGATTAGTATTCTAGTTCCAATTAAGTGACATGTCGATCGATAGCTGCGGATGGACGTAGATTGATCGACGAAGACACACTATACTATATGCTTAGGCGCTTAGCAATGTAGACTCGAAAGAGATGGACCAATCTTCTTAAGAAGTTTCATCCTTGCGATTGATCCTCATAAGAAGCTACTTGACCTAGCTTCGGAATCGGGTGTCTTATCCCCCCTTCCATTAAGAAGTAATATTTTCAGAATATCATTATACGTCGACGATGCTACCCTTTTCTTTGCCCGAGAGCATCAAGACCTCCTCAACCTCATGTCAATTCTAGACTTCTTCGAAAAGGCAACGGGGCTCTCAACCAACATCGACAAAATAGAAATCTACCTGTGGGGGATAGCCCCCCCGGGTAGGCCACGTGGCCGTTTCCTGGCCACGTGGCGCGCGCGCGGGTGGCTGCGCGGCCCACCCCTGGGCGCAACGCCAGGCGGGGGACCCACCGCACGCACGCGCGCCAGCAGAAGTCAGACTTGGTCGAAAGGGGTAGGAACGCATTAAATGCGACTGGACTGAAAGCGGACAGGAGGCAATCCGGGCGCGTCAGAAGATCACCTCGTCAGGCGGCGTCAGCGCAGAGGGCAGGTAGGGAGTTGGCGGCACGCCGCGTCCCATCTGGGCGTGCTATGTCCTATCGGCGTGCTTCCCCGTAGACGTCTAGCTGTTGTACAATAGGTTGCACCCCACAGGGGTATAAATAGCAGGACGTTCGCCTTAGAACGGACGACTCTTAAAGAAAAGGAGGCTCCTTCAAGCAAGGACGGCTTCTTCAAGTTGTAACATACACCCACCATTCTCTGAGTCCTAGCTCGTGTAATCTGACACTGTAAACTCTATTCCCGACTAGTAAATACCCTATCAAAACTCAGTGGACGTAGGCCTATTACCCTATCAGGGGGGCTGAACCACTCTAAAAACCTCGAGTCACCTCCGGCCAGTTCTATTCATACGAGCTGTGCAACCATCGGGTCTTGAGTGCAGCGCTTCCCTGCCATCACAAATCACCCCCTCGGACCACCTCCGAGGAGGATTGTCCGACCACCCGTCGACACTACCCCATAAGATACGACAACACGACAGTTTCCCTCCTTCGAGATTCCTTCGTAGAAAAATGAGGCAGTTTTCCGTGCTGTTACCTTGACCTACCGCTTTATCACAGGAAGCTTCGGAAGATTGACTTCCAGCCTTTGATAGACAAGATTGCTGGCCGGCTCAAGGGATGGAAAGGCAAATTGCTATCATCCTAGGGGTGCCTCACAATGGTCAAGGCAGTGCTCTCGGTGATACCCACTTTTCATCTTTCAGCCCTCTAGATTCCAAAATGGGTGTCCAAGGGCATTGACAAAATCAGAAGAATCTTCCTCTGGAAGGGTGCTGCTGAGATTAACGAAGGCCATTGTCTTGTTAAATGGTCCTCCATCTACTTGCCGAAGTCCCACGATGGTTTAGGTGTTCTAGACCTTTGCCTCTTCGGTCGAGCCCTTCGCCTTCAATGGCCTTGGAAGGTAGTAACGGACACTCGTCAAGATTGGAAAGGTATCTCTCTCCCTCTAAACAGAGCAGATAAGGACCTCTTTGATGCTTCTATAGAGATTATTGTTGGGAAAGGAGACAATGTCAGCTTTTGGAAGTCTAGATGGCTTAACGGCTGTGCCCCCAAAGACTTGGCTCCTAACCTCTTTCGCCATGTGGCTCAAAAAAACAGAACAGTCGAATCGGAGCTTTCAAACTCCAATTGGGTCCGAGGTATCAGAAATATCTTTGAACCCACCATTTTAGCAGAATTCATCTCCCTCTGGACCCTCATATGTGGTCACCACAGAGACCCTACGGCCACAGACAAATTCAAGTGGCATTGGTCTGCCCATGAAGAATACACGATGAAATCGTCCTATCTCATCCAACTGGCAGGATCTATTCGGCTGCCTGGCCTTTCCTCATCTGGCGAGCGAGAGCAGAAGGCAAGTGTCAGTTCTTCGCCTGGTTATCCATCCAAAGAAAGATTCTAACAGCAGACAACTTGGCTAAAAGGGGTTGGCCTTGTCGGCACACCTGTATCATGTGTGATCAGGATGATGAGACAACCGTCCACCTCCTTTTTAGCTGTGTCTTCGCCAAGCAAGTTTGGCACCTAGTGTCCGTTTGGCAAGCCACTCCTAGCTTCAGCTCTACCGGCCAAGTGACCTCCATGGTAGCCCTTTGGCGGATGATCTCTTCTTTCTTCCCCTCGCCTCGTCGTCGGGCCTTAAATGATATCTTTATCTACGTTATCTAGAATCTATGGAAAGAAAGAAACCACCGTATCTTTGACAACGCTGCAAACA
>KE372734.1:1288911-1301302 GCA_000418225.1 Zizania latifolia | reverse complement strand
ATATATATATACAAATATATATATATGTATATGTAAATATATCCTATATTATATATATAAAGTGATAACTTTTATACTGCGTTCTCTTCTTTTGCCGTGTGAAATGAAACAAAAAATTGCGTACGATATAAATTAAATGAATAAATAGTGTAAATTAAATTAAACTTTATCAGTCTACATCAGATAGAAAAAATAAATTAAACTTTACCAATTATCTATCAACAGACGAGAATTTAGCGTAAATAATTAAAATTAAAATAATGTTAATTTTTACTAGTAAATTAAGATCACAGTAGACAACAAGTAAAAAAACTGTGTATTTAGTACCGACTGATAAGTCAAGCCGGCACTAAAGTTATAAATTTTAGTACTGGCTATGTGTCTCAGTCAGTACTAATGCGTGGACAATTAGTCCCGGGTTAGGTTCCCCACCCGGGACTAAATGTGTGTATTAGTGCTAGTTGAATAACCAGTACTAATGTGTCACCTCTTTAGTTCTAGATGGATAGTATCAAATCAAAAACTAAGATTAAAATGGGTTTTCAATCGGTACTAATGATAAGGCTTCACTTAATATCTCAATTAATTTTTCTCCCTTTGTAATTTTTACTTATTTGGGGAGCTAGCAAGATAGTGATCATATGACAGATGAAGTCATACTAATATATGTTTTGAATGTCGGTCCTCACCCCTAAACCGTGTGTACACGTTAATTCCTAGCTGCACGTACGTAGAACATACAAAGATAGAAGGCCAAACGTACTCCCTGCTTTATCCTAAAAATACTTAACTATAGTCCTTTAACCTTTTCCAAAAACATTTTATGTATACTAACTTATCTGCTCTCGGTTTCTAAATCAAGAAAAATTAATTATTTAATACTCTTAACTGACTCTTATTTATTACTCCCTCGTTCCGTCCCATAACACCGAATTTTGATATTTTATAGTACAAAGAATTTAAATAATACCATTATCTAGATTTATTGTAATATGAAATATCATATATATATATATATATATATATATAATTTATAGCTAGGTTTGGTGAACCTATGGAAATGAGTGCACTATATTATCCGCTACACTGAGTGAAGTAGCTAACTATTCACAGGCATCCATGGGATCGGACGAGCTGCATGCACGGGAAAGAAAAGTCGCTGACGACCGGCCGGCCTCATCGATTGTAGAAAGATAAGAGGAATAAAGATCGATCGGACGAGCTGAGAGGGAGCTAGAGAGAGACACAATTAGGGATGGCGATGGGATGCTATGGGTATGGATAATATATATCTATATTTATATCTGTGAATATTTTTTATATCTGAATTTGAATCCGTTACCCATGACGGATAAAAACTCATACCCATACCTGATACTCGCGGGCGCCATATACCCGCGGATATACCCATTTACCCGTGAACAAAAAACACCAACCAATAGCAAACACACAGTCAACAATCAACACGCAACTGTTCAGCTTCAGCAACAGAAATTACACATTATCAAAGCAAATGGACATTGAGGTTGGTGTGATGCAGGTGGCCAGCGCAGCCAGGGGCAGGCGGGCGCAGCCAGGGTTAGTGGCTGAGGCAGCCAAGGCAGGCGGCTGGCGTCACTACTACACAAATAACCTTTAGTGACGTAGCTTTAGTGACGGATAAAAGACACACGTCACTAATATATCTTTAGTGACGGGTGTGTTTACAACCGTCACTAAAGACCTACCTTTAATGACGGGCCTCAATGATATCCGTCACTAATGATTTGTTAAATTCTAAACAGATCTTTAGTGACGGGCAACGTTGAGGCCCGTCACTAAAGACCTATCTTTAGTGACGGGTGTGAGATCCATCACTAAAGACCTACCTTTAGTGACGCGTAAATATTTAGACCCGTCACTAAAGACCTACCTTTAGTGACACGTGAATATCTAGACTCGTCACTAAAGACCGGCGCATACGAAAATTTTTGAAAATTTGGGCGGGCAGAAGAACACTAGCCCGAAAACATACACGCACTATTATAAAGCCCCGTCTCCTCTCTTTAGTCTTTACTCTCAACCATTCTATAACTTCTCTCCCTTGCTCTCTCTACTTGATCTTTACCATTGTCATCTCGAGCTCTATCAATGGTGGCCGGCGTCACTACAAGATCTACTCGATAGCGCCCGGCATCACCTCATGCTCCACCCGATCATGAACTCCTCGGTATTGAGCTGCTTCAACAACGGGTACATAGTTATTGCCATTGCTTCACCAAATCCTATTGCTTACTCTCCTTCATTGTTGTCACCTCTTTATCTCCTTCTTCATCATCGCCTCTTCTCCTCTATTTTGGCTCGAAGTAGAGGCCTCACCGAAGATGACCACGTGAAAAGCACATCGGAACAACGATAAAAATGACAGAAAGAGCCCCTCCATGACCATCTTGGATCTAATCTTCTTCTTCATCATCATCGCCTCTCCTCCTCTATTGTGGCTCAGGATAGAGGCCTCACCGACGATGACCACATGGAAATCACATCGGAACGATGACAAAAATGATGGAAAGAGCCTCTCCATGACCACCTCGGATCTAATTGTCATCTCATTTGAACTGAAAAAACTAAACGAAGCTATATAGAACAGATCTGAAATAAAAAAAACCGACCTTTAGTGACACGTGAACATCTATACCCGTTACTAATGGTCCACCTTTAGTGATGGGTATAGATGTATGTGCGTTACTACGCGTGAACATCTATATCCGTCACTAATGGTCCAGCTTTAGTGACGGGTATAGATGTATGTGCGTCACTAAAAGTGACTTTTAGTGACGCACATACATCTATACCCGTCACTAAAGGTGGACCACTTTTAGTGACGCACATACATCTATACCCGTCACTAAAGGTAGACAATTAGTGACGGGTATAGATGTTCACGCGTCACTAAAGGTCACCATTAGTGATGGGTGTATGTCCGTCACTAATAATAGGCCATTACTGATGTGATAAGAGTGACGGGTACTATGTCCGTCATTAAAGACTGTTATGACCCATCACTAATAGCCTTTTTTTAAGTAGTGCGGCGTCAGATCTAGGTGACAGATCTGGAACTCCGGGTGCGAGGGACGCGGGACACCGACGTAGGGCGGGGGGCGGCACGGGACACCAACATGGAGGAGAGGGCGGCATGGGATGCCGGTAGGGGAAGAGGGCGGCGCGGGACACCGATAGGGGAGGAGTCGTCGTGGGACACCGAGTCGCTGACAGGGGGAGAGAGGCGCCGGCGTGAGACGCTCTGGACCTCTGGCGATGTGGAGACCAGGACGCTTGGCCGCTTGGGCGATATGGAGACCGGGATGCTCTGACGATGGGGAGAGAGGATTGGGCGGGTCACGGTGGTGGCTGGAGGGGCTGGGGAATGGGTATGGGGCGATGGGAGAGAGGGGTGGGTAGGTCGTGTGGCGGCTGTTGAGGCACTGGGAGTGGGGAATAGGGATAAAGTCTGAAGCTAGCATTATAAATGGCTTATATACTCAAATCAATCGAATAATCGGGTAAAGTGGGTATAGATAGGTAATACCCATATCCATACCCATTTACCCATCGGGTATAAGATTTGACCCAATTTTATACCCGCGGGTATGAAATTGAGAACAAACCCGATTCTAATAGAATTTTTACCCGTGAATAAACAGATAATTAGGCACAATTGCCATCCCTAGACTCAGTCTCAGCCCGATATAAATTTCTTCCCTGATTCATGCAGGAATTGAACGGATCACCTACGTAGCTAGCTCGTCACAACTCCTCACAAGCCATATAATTTGTGACCCATCTCTCCTGTCTAGTAAATTAGTCATTTCTCGGCCAAAACATATAATATATCATCAACAACTATAAAATTAATAACATATAATTACTTTTATAACATATAATTACTGTATCTTAATTATTAGTCAAAAATTAAAAAGATTGAATTTAAAATGCATACATGTCTTATATTAAAACATGTATATACTTATATACATGAGAGAAGGGGGTATTTTTACAATAATCTATGCTATCAATTTTTTTTAAATCTTAAATGTTTGAATCACATGCAACAACATGAAATTCATTTATATGTCCGATGGCATAAAATATATATACACCTCCGTATTGCACTACTGAATCGTCGAGTGAAGTATAACGTACTAAATCTGATCTAATATATATGATTTATTGGTCAAATCTTAGACTGAATTTCGTATAAGACGATCAAGAGAGATCTACCTCTCACATCTCGGTGAGATGGTAAATATTTTCTCTATACCAATATTTAGAGTTTGTTTGGTACAGCTCTAACTCCTCTATGATTTATACTAAATCTAGGGTTTATATAATATAATAAAGTATCTTAAACTTTTATTTTTAGTCTAAAATAAAAACTACATTACTTAACTAATAAATACTCTCAATCCATCCATAGCTCCAGATGTAAGATTTTTTAGAGCTAATTTGAATCAGCTCTAAACAATTCTAGCTGTGCCCAAACAATACCTTAATCCTGAACTATTTACGCTTGGGATTTTGTTCGCAGATCTAGAAATCCGATGTACTCTGTCTAGCTTTTATTTGGCGCGTTAACAACTGGAACGCTTGAATGTCTCGGAGCTTTGGATTTCACTGTCATAATAATTAAATTTAACACACACGCAGGCATATATATAGGTAGATAGCGGTCCGGTGTATCTATATATATACATACATACATACACATATAAAATGTGATGCGATTCCCGGCCCAGTCCTTGCTTAATTGATCATAGCAATCCATAATTACTGCTACTATAGTACAGCCGTAAATTAATGTTTGTGCTGCGGTCCTACTCCTTTCAATACGCGGATACCCTAGTTATTGAGAAAGATCACCCTTTCAATCCAGAGCTGATAAGGCTATCGTTAATTATGAGATAGGTAGCCTGATGAAATCCTATATTACTAGGTATGCATTAATTAATTAGCCGTGCTCCCTCGGTCCCAGAATATATAAGTTTTTGATTTAAACACATATATTATAAAAGAAGATGAAAAAAATCATACTACACATATCGAGTAGTGAGTCTGGGCCCAAATTTTTTTTAAACTCTATAACTTGTTTCAATGTTCTAAGACGGAGGGAGTTGAAATTTAGGGCCCACTCGTAGAACGGTGAGGTGGATAATCCATCCAAATTATGATGCGCACACATTTTAAACTTTTAAATCTTATAATTTCTCTAAAAATTTTTATATGAAACAAAAATTATTTTAAAAGCAATTAGCAACTTTTGAGCATCAAATTTGTTTGCTTAAACTCTCAAACGGTTAAAGAGTCATGCTATCTATATAGAGATATAAATAATAACATGTCTATTAGACTATGGTGATTAACAGACGTGGCATGCTCTTCAGACATTGACATCTAGATGTTCATGCTCATATCATTCCCAACACATAATTTGGTAGGTTGGCACCATTTAAAATTAAAGTATCCACGCACAATTGCCCCTCACATGCATGAAATAAAGGTTACAAGATAATTTATCTGTATGATTATTCATTTTAATTTTTCCGACCGATGGTCATATACTAAGTAATTAATGGGTTACAGCTTTTGCAGCCTAACGGAGTAATTTTCTGTAATTCTTTTTATGCAGTCGCATCGATGCAAATCGACTTCGTAATGAACTAGCCAAATATATACTAGTGTGTGCAATGGACTTAAAATAAATACACCTAAAAATGTATATATTTTCATGGTGCATGTAACACATATCAGTAGAAAAATATTACAAGACACATGCACAAATTAAACAATGAAATTATCCAAACAAAGATTTTTCAAGTAAGACAACTAAGTGTACCGGAAATCTCATCATCACTACTGGAAACGATGATTTCCCTGTCGGTAAAAAACCGCCAGAAAAATACAGAAACCTGTCAAAAAAATAGGTAAAATTTTTTTCCTGATGGTGTGCCGACAGGAAATACCCGCTAGAGATAGCGCGACAGGGAAATTAAAATTGCCTGGTGGCTCACCGTCTGAAATAATTTCCCTGTCGGCGCGTATCCGATAGAAAAATTCAGCACCGTCGGGTTTTGATTTTCTATCTCTATGAAGTTATGCCGACAGGAAAATTCATTTTTATCGTCATTACAAATAATTTTCCTAACGGGCTGTAGGTTTTTTCTGACGGGCTGTAGACTTTTTTCCTGCCAGTATGCTGCCATCACGATTAAGCCACAATTTCCCTGTGGCTTGAACCAGGAAAATGGGCTCAATTTCCTATCGGCTTGAACTGATAGGAAAAATACATTTTTTCCATCACTATTAATTTAATACAGGGATCAAAGTAGAATTTTATACAGGAAATTACAACAGAATTTCACATAGATTTATCACAACATTTAAAGACATTTATCAAAAATTCATCACAACATTCAAAATAATTCCAATATAGAGCTCACATTCACTTAAATCTCAATAAAAGCCCCACAGTGTATTGTGTTGTCTCTGGCATAGTATGGCATGAGCACAAATTGAACCTCCATCACAAGAGTTTGCATCAATATGCCATGAACAAAAGTCACCTCCATCACAAAAGTTAGTACCAATTTCTACTAGCAACTAGTTTCCCTACTTAGCAACCTAAAGTATAATTCTATCAAAAACAATAAGTATGCAATTTTTCCCTCACTTCAAAAGATGAAAGTAACAAGTACCAATCTACTATTTAAGTGATTAACATCTTCATGCTTGGTTTCCACTTTGGCGATGGCTAGTTTCCAATGTCTTGTTTGCACCATCGAGCTCCTCGCCACTATGGCCATCTACTGCATTGTTGGCATTGTCGTTGGTAGTCGATTTCGAGCCAATATGAGATGAATTTGTTGCCTGTTAATGTAGAAAGTAACTAATTCAGTAATATTAATTAATCACTTGTATTAATAATGACTGACCTTACCTAGGTAAGCATGTAGGCTAATTGATAATGATGCATTTATGAGTAGGTTTTTACACTGATAGTAATACTACCTAACATACACGACTGGAGAAGCAAGAACACAAAAGTAATTGGTAGAGGTAGAAAGTAACTAATTCAAGTTCATGAAAACCGAACCAATGCAAATATCTATCTTACCATAAGTACTAAACTAATGCAAGTTAAGTTCATAGCTATGCAAGAATCAACATGAGGCCACTTTCTCCTTGCTGCACTTCATGCTTCCACTTTGAAAATGTGTTGTAAAATACTTAGGTAAACTGCTAGAAAATATGCTAGTGAATAGAGAGAATTCCCATTCCCTTCTATCTTTCTATTTTCCCATTAATTTTCTTTCTCTAACACAAAATTCATAACCTTTGTAACAAATATTTTTCATTTGGTCATTTTGTGGTGTAAAGTTTTCTAAAGTACAGACATAGAGAAAACAAAGTGACACAGAAAAGTACTCACAATTGCTTAGGCAGCTGATAGCAGACATAGTGCTTTCTCTGGAACTTCCTTTCCTAGGTCCCGATAGAGTGCCTATAGGTGAAAGCAATTATAATTCAGAACATCAAAAAAATCACTGGGTGTAAAAAACTTGAAAATAGAAATTCAGTTATGCATGCCAATATCAAATCCGTAGTAATTTTGTTTTGCTGCAGTGCATTGTCCTTATCACGGTTTTCTTATTGCAGCCTTGTATTTTCACGACGTAGTTGTGCATTTTCATGGGCTATGCTTTGCATGGAAACCAAATTTGATGGCCGCACACCACTCTCCGTTGCAGCAGCCTTGATATCAGCTGCTTGAACATCATCATTTGCTATGGCCAAATGGCCATGAGGTGTGCCACATGACACATCGTACAACACCTTCACATTCAGCTCTTGGTTCTGTTCCTGCCCTTGCACTTGCTCTTCCATGTCCACATGTTCTTCATTCTCTTCTTTTGGGCATGCTATCCTCTGAACACCTGTAATATAGTCATCCTATAAATAAGGGTCTTTTTTCAAGATACACAATTCATCTCAAAAAACAGTTAGGAAGTATAGGATGCACACACAAATTTCAAGATACTAAATATACAGTGCATTGTTGTAAAAGTGTTCAAGATGCATACCATGCGCTTCTGTGCTTTGCGGCTGCTGATTGGACCACTAGTACCATTACTATCTATACTTTTTATCCCAGATTTCATTACAACATATGTATTAAGAGGGGTTGCGGGTTGCCTTCTCTTGTCCAAATATAGTGGTAAGTATAACATCCCAGGTATCCACATACCCGAGATACCACACCAAACACTAAAAATTATCTAAGTCCAAAGTTTTGTTCAAAATTTTGACAAAGTTTCCCCTGCAATACAGACATTCACGATAGGCAGTTTATAAGATTTTATCATATCCAATCAACCATAACTTCACAACTATAACCAATCACCGCAAACTGTCCCAAAGACATACCATAACACGAATAACGACTCACGGGTCTAAAAGCATAAATTAAGCTACATTACTTATTAAAACTAAGATAAGATGTATATGTCGTGCAAAGTGACGTGTGATGAAGGTGCTATACCCTGACCTAAGATGCTCTTATCACTGAGTGCCTAAAAATCAAATAAAACACAAGAGTGAGTAAAGAATACTCAGCAAGTACAATATAGAAATAGAAAAGACACATAGTGCAATTGAATTAAGAAACCAGTAAAAGAATCTTCATGTTTTGGAAAATCAGAAGTCCAGATGTTGTAGTTCCTATCTTGGGCAGGCATGAATCAAAAACCATTGTTTCCATCTGAAATGGATAAGCTCGAATTGAAATAGTAGTTCCCCTCTCGGGCACATATGAATATCCTTTTAGCATTACCGGTAAGCTGAGCAAGCAGGACCAGTGATTACTCATAGAATCCTGAATAAAAAAGTAAATAATACTCCACGGCTACGCATGGCGCTTGAATTACTTGAATAGAATAAGAATCTGGAATATTAAAATACGAATGGCATCGAGAACTTCGAACAACCTTGAAGTATGAAATCGGAAACCAAACATCAAGAGTATACACAATTACATACATATATAATTATGGGAAGTAGAGCAAACTGATCCATTCATCACAAACAAATAGTTCGTCATGCACTTGCCTTAACCGTAGCGATAACCTGAATTCTCACTCACTTTGCCGGAAGACTCCACACCTAGGGTTTCCTCTAGAGAAACCGATGGGGAAGACGGGGGAAACCTCTAATTTTGCACATGTTTTTACTCCTCTCCTTCTCTTGGATTCACGGAAGCAAAATAGCGATGGGACGATGACCAGCGGAAGTGGCAGGACGGTGCGGCAGCGCTAGAGGAAGGGCAACGCTTGGCGACCGGCATCGTGACATGCGGCGAGCAGGCAGCGCGGCAGCAGCATGAGGAAACGGCGCGTGGTGGCAGCCTGCGGGCGAGCAGCAGTGGTGGCATGGAGGGAGCAGAGGCGGCGACATGGTGTGCGTGGGGCAGGAGAGAGATAGAAAAATAGGGCTTTACACATCTATATAAATATATACCCCTTTTAATCCAATGACCCACGTTAAACCACCTGCTATGATCTCATCCAAAATCCGATTTCAACAAATAAATATAGAAATAGAACCTACTCGATGAGCACTATGCAACCATGGAACCCGATCGTCCATTGGAGCCATGGTTTAAAAAGTTGTATTTTAGTACTTTTTTTACTTAGAACCGGGTATTACACTCACCCCTTCAATCGAATTCGCCCTATTGTCTTTTGATAACCAAAACTATAAATTTTTATATAAGGATCTACCATGGGCTCGACCAGCTACGCGAGCACTCGCTCTAGACATGGTTCTGTCAAACAGGAACGACAGTTAATATGATATTAATAATAAATTTTGATAACATTAGGGAAAAGCAGTACAATCAAATTTGTATGCAGAAAAAAAAATCATAAATGCAATGCATGACCCAAGATACCCATCCTACTGTGCACTAGTGTATCAAGTTTTATTTGGTTGCTAAACTTATTATATTAAGTTGAGTACTCCCTGTGGCACAACTGCATCTCAACACTTTGCTTAGTCAGCTCCATCAGACTTGAGTCATAACTCAACCAGGCAAACGACATATATACAAACTTCCCAGGTTAACCTTCCTTTTTTTGCAAACTACGAATAACAAAAGCCTCTAGCTCCTATACTAGAACAATCTAGACATCATGCCATCTTAAGGTGCACTTGAAGTAACAAACACATTGGGTCCATAGCAAACCAATAATCATTAACACACAAACAAGCATCTCAACCCGATGCAACGAGCCTCAACATTAAGGTATATTTGTTTAACAAAAAGACCAAAGGTTAGGTTAGTCATTAACACCATTAAAAACAAAATAACACGGTGAAAACAACGGTTCTCCAAACACAGGGAAGAATGCTATCAACACATCAATTATTATTGCATAGTCAGGTCATACCAAAATTCAAGATTGTCAAACAATCAACCGGACTAACATGCAACCACTCAGATCCAAACATAGCCTTTACGTCTGCACAAAATAAACTATACAAGGAAAAACTAGCAAGTCCTTCCGGACAGAAGGAACACATTGTGCATCCAAGACAACATATAAATCAATAACTTTCACTCATAGAAACTAGATTTCATGACAACAAACATTCCTTATAAACAAGGCTAGACCTATCCATTAAGATTCTCTTATATGTCCACTTGAGTTCTACTCTATTCATGGCTCCACGGTTGGCACAACATTGCCTTTACTCCATAGGAAAACCCTATTCGGTACTAAGATCAAGTTGACATGTCACCACTCTAGCTACGAGACGAGGCACATAACAATCCCCCATCCAAAAAATCAAGAGCAGGTAGTTAAGGTGCACAACATGATTGCCAATCAATCCATCACTCAACTATTTACTTCGAAAATAGATGGTTCAATTGTAACACAAAGACTCGTCCATCTCACTCAACATTGTAGGGAATACACTACATAATACCTTCACTCAACCAACATACAAGCCATATTACACTCACTGCACACAAGCATAAAGAAACATTGAGTCCTACAGACCGGAGCTATAATAAAACATCTTGACAACGTCACCACTCAAGCACATATTACTATGGCACTATAACGAAGTACAAATTATTTAAGAACATGGCGAGAAGCCAACAAATTTAGACACATCTAAAACAAGTGAAACATCAATTTCAATTACCCGCAAGAGTAATGGTATCAACCGCATTAGAGAATCAATACAACAAATAAATAACATACTGTATCAGGCATTAAGTGATTAGCAACATACTGATGGAAATATGTCCAAGAGAATTATGGGGAAATCGGAAGTTCTAGCCTGAGGCCAAAAGTTCTGAGTTCTGGTGCATCCGGAAGTTCCGGTTAGACCAAAAGTTTTGGGCCAGCCTAGTTTCGGTTTCTGGAGGAGCCAAAAGTTTCGGTTGGACCAAAAGTTCCGAGCTACCTTCTGGACGAACCGGAAGTTTCAGTTAGACCGGAAGTTCTGGGTCCCGACGAACAAATTAGATCTGTTAGGCTTTAATACTAATTAAAGGCCCATGAGAGGGCACTATATAAAGAGAAGTGGGGCAAGCACAAAAGGGTTGCTGTTACTCTTGGTTTTGAACCCTAGCTGCCACCTCTCTTCTCTCCTCGATCGCAACCGTTGTGATCGATCTCCTGGATCTCGTGAGTGGTGCTAGCACGCCTGAAAGTGCATCTTGGTGCATCTAGGCCCCTAATTAATTTTGGTGTATTAATGACAATGATGATCAAATGCTACTAATCGCATTAATGAGTTGTATGCAGAGAAGTCATGAAAAACGGCGTTACAATTGAAACAAATTTGGAGAAAAGCTCCGGTTAGTCCAAAATAGGCTCAAAGTGCAAAATATTGTATTACTTTTGAAATTGAGTCTAGGACCACCGCTCTATAAAGAGGGATACGTTGGAAAGTTGTTCCGAAGCTTTGTGCTCCAAGAAAAATCTTTTTGAAAGCTTTTTGAATTGGTTTAAACTAATTTCTGAATTCTACAGTTGTCCTGGAACTTCCGGTTAATCCCGGAACTTCCGAAATGAACCTTCTGTATCAGATTTTTATTTGGCCCGGAACTTCCGGTTAATCCCGGAACTTCCGAAATGAACTTTCTGTATCAGATTTTTATTTGGCCCGGAACTTCCGGTTAATCCCGGAACTTCCGAAATGAACCTTCAGTATCGGATTTTTATTTGGCCCGGAACTTCCGGTTAATCCCGGAACTTCCGAAATGAACCTTCTGTATCCGATTTTTATTTGGCCCGAAACTTCCGGTTAAGCCCGGAACTTCCGAAATGAACCTTCTGTATCC
>KE372734.1:1266531-1276626 GCA_000418225.1 Zizania latifolia | reverse complement strand
TGGGTAGATACTTGTTAGCTTGTGCATTTCATGCCTTATCGTGCTTGTGAACTAGTTTTGGTGGTGATATTTTCTTTGCAAAAACATGTCAACTGCTTGCTTATGACTTTCTTTGGACAATTTCATTTTGAGCCTGTTATACATTGAATATGGACATTATCTACTGCTTATGCTTACTATGAAATGGTATGTGCTAAGTGATCATATTCTTGAAGCTTGTGATTTGCACTTCACTCCACTTTGTATTCATGGCATATTTTGAGGGGGAGCTGTTTCCCAGGGGGAGTGAGTGTGTCCTGTGAGTGCATGTATGCTTGATGAGTCCAATTGTCAACAAGGGGGAGAGTTTTGTGAGCTCTCGGATATCAGTTGAAAATTTCTGAATGGTAACCGGAAGTTCCGGTTGGACCGGAAGTTTCGGGTTCTAGAGAATTTCTGGGAATTCTGGAGCAACCAGAAGTTTCGGTGGAACCGAAAGTTCCGGGTTTTCTGGAGCGACCGGAAGTTCCGGTTGAACCGAAAGTTTTGGGCCGCCCAGATTGTCCAGATTTAAATTCTTTTCTCCCTGTTGATTTTTCTAGAACTTGCACTCATGTGGATTTTTGTCTTTTCTTTGAAATCTTTGTTGATTTCTTTTGTGTTTAACCTTAATGACCTTTTCTGGCTTTTGTTTGGCTTTTGGTCATTGGTTAAATTTTACTTTTCTTTTTCTTTTTATTTTCTTCTATGTTTTCTTGTGCTTTGTTTTCGTGTTTCTACATGTGTTTTCAGGATACCCAAGTTGAAGATGAAGGAGGTGTTGACAATGCACTCATCAAGGGAGAGATTGAGGAGCCACGGTGAATACCATGGGGATGATGAGTGATTATCAACGGGAGAGATGAGAAGAGAAGATTGAAGATGAGGTGAAGTCCTCCGAGGGGAGGCACAGTGAGTTGTCGTGATGGAGCTCGCGTGTGACTCAGGTACACGGACGGACGTTCGTCGGACAGAGGGGTGGCGAGGATGTGCCGGTCCAATCTGGGTGCATGGAGCAGAAGCGACAAGCGGATGTGATCCGTCGTGGTGTCGACCGGTGCGACTTAGGTACACGGACGACCGACCGCCGGGCTGAGGAGTCGCGGGGTCGAATCGGTCCAATCCGGGTGCATGGTGCGGAGGCGACGGATGCTTTGATGGCTTCGGCTTAAAACCGTCAAATCTACCGAAAAAGTGAAGTTAGCGTTAAAGTTAGCGGTGTCGTAGCGGCTACGAAAAGTTCGGCACCGAATAAATATCTGTAGGGTCATTTTACGTTTTTGCCCCATGGGCCAGAGTCTATATTGAACCTTCGCAAAGAGGGTATTTTAGTCATTTGTGTTGGTCCATGGTGGCTATATAAGAGCTAGCCATCCCTTGTAATCACTTTGAGGATTTGGAGCTAATTGAAAAATCATTTCAGATTTTTGGGTGTTTTTCTTCCACCTCCCACCCTTCTTCATCCTTCCTCCACAAGCCTTCTCTCTCCACCTCTCAACCTTCTCCAACCCTAGGGGCTGAAACCCTAGGGCCAGCCACTCCTCCCCACCTTTATCTCCACCTCGGCGGCGCGTGGTAGTAGGGGCACAGCTGCTGCGTGCAGCAGTGGTGGCGGCATGCAGCAAGGAGGCGGCGGTGAGCAGTGGCTGCGGCAAGCACGGCGGCAAGTCAGTGTTCTTCGACACCTGATGAGCTGGAGAAGATGAGTGTGATCCCGTATGCCTCTACAATCGGATCCATCATATATGCCATGCTTTGTACACGTCCAGATGTTTCTTATGCTCTAAATGTTATGAGCAGATATTAGTCAAATCTGGATAAAAGTCACTGGGCAGTAGTAAAGAGTATCCTTAAGTACTTGAGAAGAATTGAGGATATATTCCTGGTCTTTGGAGGTGAGGAGGAGCTCGTTGTAAATGGTTACACCGATGCTAGCTTCTAAACTGACAAGGATGATTCGCTATTGCAGTCTGAATTTTTGTTCTACCTCAATGGAGGCGCAGTGAGTTGGAAAAGTTCCAAGCAAAAAACGGTTGCAGATTCAACAACTGAAGCCGAGTATATTATAGCTTCTAAAGCTGCGAAGGAGGCAGTTTGGATCAGAAAGTTTGTTTCTAAGCTAGGTGTTGTCCCTAGTGCGACCAGTCCAGTAGACCTCTATTGTGATAATAGTGGTGCCATTGCACAAGCCAAGGAGCCTAGGTCACACCAGAAGTCTAAGCACATACTGCGGCGCTATCACCTCATCCGTGAGATTATAGATAGAGGTGATGTGAAGATATGCAAGGTGCACATGGATTTGAACATAGCCGATCCATTGATGAAGCCTCTCTCACAGCATAAGCAAGCGGTGCACTTGAGCTCTATGGGTATTAGATACTTGCGTGAGTGAGTCCAGTGTATGTGAGAGAAAGTGTCTTGTCTATGCTAGTGTACATTTGGATAATTGGTTATCTTGTTCCTTGAATAAATATCTTTTACATTGATCAATAAGTACGTGACTTGTTTGTGAAACTCTCTGTATTATGATGTTATTCTAAACGATGCCTAATCTCATATCGTCATGTGGGACAGTGATGATTTATAGATTAGCACATCTGTCTGATTGATGATCATGTTTC
The DNA here is from genome assembly GCA_000418225.1 of Zizania latifolia. NCBI lineage: Eukaryota > Viridiplantae > Streptophyta > Magnoliopsida > Poales > Poaceae > Zizania > Zizania latifolia. The sequence continues at coordinate 1,273,987 of KE372734.1, read as the reverse complement.
ATAGACCATAGATATGGAGATGTTAAATCAGTGATGTGGACTCATGTTGGTGAACATAGAGTTAGATAAACCCACTTTGAGATACTGCTGAGATTGTTATTTTAAAAGTGCCCTCAATTGTCATCTCAAATGGTGTACCTGCAGAACCCTTAGACCTGAGATCGTCATTGATTCTTGAATGTGTAGTAGTACACTTAGGGGCTTTCAAACGCTATTCCGTAACAAGGTAGTTATAAAGGTTGCTTTCGGGTGTGTCACGAAACATGTCGTGGGATGTGAGCGGTCAAGATGGAATTTACCCCTCCTAAATAATGGGAGAAACGTCTCTAGGCCCCTTGAGGTAGTTGGATTAGAAAGTGCATGGACATGCCACTATGATCAAAGAATTGATCATGATTGAATCCACTACTTGATCGCATGAAGTGTCGAGCTGTAAACAAGGGTGGCACGAATCTCGCCCTGAGCTTGACTAATGTCGTATGCTAAAGGGAATAGTGTGTGAGTATATCAAGGTTCAGAAAATATGATTTTGATTTTGTATGCTCTCGGGGGTCAATATGTGCTACTAGGTACCGCTATTGATCGGCGACCAAAAAGGGTTTCTGGGTAGCGGCCGTTTGCATATGAACCTATCGGGTCGCACGCTTAAGGGGATTGTATTTTAAAGCTTGCAAGAATTGGCTCTTGTGTAAGTGGGAGATTGATGAAAATATGCCCAAGAGAATTCTGGGGAAACCGAAAGTTCTGGCCTGAGGCCGAAAGTTCTGGGTTCTGGTGAACCGGAAGTTCCGGTTAGACCAGAAGTTCTGAGCCAGCCCAGTTTCAGTTTCTTGAGGAGCCAAAAGTTTCGGGCTGTCTTCTGGATGAACCGGAAGTTCCGGTTAGACTGGAAGTTCTGGGTCCCGACGAACAGATTATATCTGTTAGGCTTTAATACTGATTAAAGACCCATGAGAGGGTAGTACGAAAGGGTTGCTGTTACTCCTAGTTTTGATCCCTAGCCGCAACCTCACTTCTCTCCTCGATCGCAACCGTTATGATCGATCTCCTGGATCTCATGAGTGGTGCTAGCACGCCGGCACGAGGTGATCCTATCCCTGGATGTATGGATACCGTAGAGGCACTACTCCAATAGTGGTGCTCGTCTTTCTTCTGTGGAGTTCGCCAGATCGTAGGATCGTGTCGTTTTCATCGCCGGATCGCCGACGAACGAACGGAGCCAGGAGGAGTAGCTCAAGGACGCGCTTCATCGACTCTACTTCCGCTGCCCGAGCGCGTCTCGTGGTTCGAGGTAACGATCCATGATCCCATTACATGTATGGTTCCTAGTCTAAAGGGGTAAATTTTTGAAATTAAGCGCTAGCGTAGCCTCCCCATAACCCAACACATACCACATCAAACATCAAATGAATAAGGGAATTATAACCATATGCACTTCAAAATCAAGTATTATGCAAGTTATATGAACCCATACCATTCCTATATGTGCATGTGTGTCAAATTAATCTTTATTTCCCCTAGAATCTAAAGCCTAGGCTCTGATACCAACTCTAACACCCCAGGTATCCACATACCCGAGATGCCACACCAAACACTAAAACTTATATAAGTTCAAAGTTTATTCAAAATTTCGATAGAGTTTCCCCTGTAGTATGGACATCCACGACAGGCAGTTTATAAGATTTTATCATATCCAATCAACCACAACTTTACAACTATAACCAAGCACCGCAAACTGTCCCAAAGACATGCCATAACATGAATAACAACTCACAGGTCTAAAAGCACAAATTAAGCTACATTACTCATTAAAACTAAGTTAAGATGTATATGTCGTGTAAAGTGACGTGTGAAGAAGGTGCTACACCCCGACCCAAGATGCTCTTGTCACTGAGTACCTAAAAACCAAATAAAACACAAGAGTGAGTAAAGAATACTCAGCAGGTACAATATGGAACTAGAAAAGACACACAATGCAATTGAATTAAGAAACCAGTAAAAGAATCTTCATGTTTTGGAAAATCAAAAGTCTAGATGTTGTAGTTCCCATCTCGGGCAGACATGAATCAAAAACCATTGTTTCCGTCTGAAATGGATAAACTCGAATTGAAATAGTAGTTTCCCTCCCAAGCACATATGAATATCCTTTTAGTATTACCGGTAAGCCGAGCAAGCGAGGCCAACGATTACTCATAGGATCCTAAATGAAAAGGCAAATAATACTCCATGGCTATGCATGGGTCTTGAATTACTTGAATAGAATAAGAATCCAGAATATTGAAATACAAATGACATCGAGAACTTTGAACTAACTTGAAGTATAAAATCAGAAACCAAATATCGAGAGCATACATAATTACATGCATATATAATTACGGGAAGTAGAGCAAACTGATTTATTCATCGCAAACAAATAGTTCGTTATGCATTTGCCTTAACCGTAGCGATAACCTGGATTCTCACTCGCTTTGCCGAAAGACCCCACACCTAGGGTTTCCTCTAAAGAAACCGATGGGAAAGACAGGGGGAAACCTCTACTTTTGCACATCTTTTTACTCCTCTCCTTCTCTTGGATTCACGGAAACGGAACGGCGACAGAACGATGGCTGGCGACAGTGGCAGGACGACGCGGTAGCGCTAGGAGGATGGGCGGCACTTGGCGACCGGCATCGGGACATGCGGCCATCAGGCAGCGTGGTAGCAGCGTGAGGAAACAGTGCGTGGCAGTAGCCTATGGGTGAGCAGCAACGATGGCATGGAGGGAGTAGAGGCAGCGGCGTGGTGTGCGTGGGGCAGGAGAGAGAGATAGAAAAAACAGGGCTTTACACATCTATATAAATATATACCCCTTTTAATCCAATGGCCCACGTTAAACCACCCGCTACGATCTCATCCAAAATCTGATTTGAACAAATAAATATAGAAATAGAACCTATTTGATGAGCACCACGCAACCATGAAACCCGATCGCCTATCGGAGCCATGGATAAAAAAGTTGTATTTTAGTACCTTTTTTATTTAGAACCGGGTATTACAGTAAGACATTTAGCACAAAGCATCTTGAATGCTAGCTGATTTCATGCACTGAAAAAAATAATGTGTTAGTTTGTTTGCAGTTTTTTATAATTAAATATACACATATTGTGATGTGGATAAGAGCATTACTTTCTTTTTGAACCAATCAAAAAAATTTGTCCTAGGTTTTTTCCACGGCCATTGTTCCAACCATTCAACCTTAAATCATGGAGTTGCTATTCCGTGGGATCAACTCGACTCTTCCATTTCTCTTTATCAAATTGTCTACATCAATAGACCTATTATTATGCTTATTTGTAAAAATAGTACTGCTACTCAATTAACATTAAAGTTTTCGTGTTATTGATACAACATACATGAAGAAATCCTCCATATCTGGTATGTTTATCAATATGTCTAAGAAAGCAAACTTGTACTCCTTGTTTGAGAGCTCACGGATACCCCTTGGGCTAATGCATCGACTTGGGCATTTAAAAATTTCAAGGTCACATGTACCTTGAAATGTAGACGCACCATCATTATATCGAGCAATCTTATTTCTGATAGAAGGAGCACTAGATCTAAAGTACAGTCTGAGACGATTTATATCCTCTTCAACTAGAGATGCCTCAACTATGCCAGCCTCAACACGTGCCTTATTTCTAACTTTCTGCCTAAGTTTTTGGATACACCTAGAAAGTAAGAGCAACATATTAACAAATTGGTACCTTATGGATGATGGACATTAGTATTATATAACTTATTTTAGATGTACCTCTCATATGGATAACTTCACCAAGCAAGGACTGGCCCTCCTAAGCGTGTTTCAGAGGGTAGATGTATGACCAGATGTTGCATGACATTGAAGAAATTAGGAGGGAATATCTTCTCTAATTTGCAAAGAAGTACCGCAACATTTTGTTCTAGAGAGCGGATAACATTTTTGTAAAGTTCTTTAGCACACAATTGTCGATAGAAGAAACTAAGTTCAGCCAAAGAGTGCCATACATTCTCTTTTAGAAACCCACGGAAAGCAACAGGAAGCAATCGCTCGATAAATATGTGGTAGTCATGACTTTTTAAGCCAAAAATTCTTTTTTGTTGCAGGTTCACACCACGCCTTATGTTGGCTGCATATGAATCAGGAAATTTTAGATCTTGAAACCATTGTAGAATGATTGGCTTGTTATTTTTGTCAATGCAGAATGGAGCTCTTGGCTTGTCCCATTTTCCATTGGTCTTTTCGACCAAATGAAGCGAAGGACGATTACAAATCATAGCTAAATCTAACCTAGCTTTCACATTATCTTTGGTCTTATCAGGTATGTCAAAGCATGTGTTCCATATGGCTTCACCCATGTTTTTTTCATTGTGCATTACATCAATATTATGTGGGAGTAGCAACTAGGGATATCAATTGGGTATGACGGGTATGGGTAATGCATACCCATACCCATACCTGTTAACCTGATGGGTAAAAACATGTGTCCATATCCATCGCCTGTGGGCGCCATATACCAGTGGGTATACCCATTTACCCGTGAAGAGAATGGTGCGGTCACGCGGAGAGGAAGGAACAACATGTTCACATGGAGAGGAAGGAGCGGGGGTGCACCACCTGCCGCCAAGGGCCTAGGGCCGACGAGGAGGCTGGCCAGAGCGTGCAGCAGGGTCTGGCACTCTAGCTGCAGTGGGGTTTAAGCGTGGCGACGAGATCTGGTTAGGGGCATGAGGGATCCAACCAAAGGCTATGTGGCGGTGGCGATAGGGGCCGGCCGGGGCCGACGTGGGGGCTAGCAGGAGGGCCATGTGGCAAGGATGCAGGGGCTTGACGGGATGTAGACGGTGCCAGAGCTCACGTGGGAGTAGTCATCGGCTCGCCATGGTGCGTAGAGATCGACAAGAGGCCGTGACCTACGAGGCGGGGACTAGGCAGTGGGGGGCGGCCGGGGCTAGTGCCGGGGTCCAACCACCTGAGGCCGGTAGGAGGGCCATGCGGCGGGGGCTTGACGGGATAGGTCCAGCGTCGAAACTCACCGTGGAGTTTTTTGGGGCTGCTGCGTAGGGAAGTGGAGGAGGAGGTGGTACTTGGGAGAGCGGTGGCTGGGTACTAGGTGAGTGAGGGAGAGGAGAGTTGAGGCTAGGGTTAGATTTTTAGATTGGTTTATATACTAACGGGTAAACGGGCAAAATAGACATGTGTACTCAATACCCATACCCGTACTTGTTTACCCGTCAGGTATGATTTTGGAAACATACCTAACCATAATAGGGTTTTTACCCGTGGATAAACGGGTAATTGGGTAGAATTGCCATCCCTACTAGCAACTTAGAGAAATATGGAAGATGCCTAAAGCAAAGTACATGTGTCCAATTGTGCAATTTACCGAAAGTGTTTGTATTACCTACAAATTTGTTCACATGGGCCTGAACTTCATCCCCAGTTAATTGCCTAGGTGGCTCACCAAACATCCTTGTGTTCTTACAAAATGCATTAGCATCTTTTCTAAATTGATGATCTTTAGGCAGAAAGCACCTATGGCAGTCAAACCAGCAAGCCTTATGACCATTACAGAGTTGGAAACCTTTTCAACCATATCTATATGGGCATGCCAATCTACTATGGGTGCTCCATCCAGCAAAGTCTCCATATGCCATAAAGTCATGTACTGACCAAAGATGCATTGCCCTTAATGAAAAGTTTTGTTTGAGTGAAGCACCCCATGCTTGGACCCCTCCCATAGTTTTTGAAATGCATCGACTAATGGTTACATTAAAATATTCAACTTTTACCGGGATGCTCAAGACAAGGAACAACAATGAAGAGAAAAATATACTCTCCATTGCCCTAAGAGTGTGCCTAGAGTCAGATTTAATGGGGTCACAAATACCGGCCAACATGAATATGGAGCATAATTTATATTAAATAGTGTGAAACCATCAGTTGCTATGAGAAGTCGCACATTCCTTCTATCACTTGCAAAATCTGGATAGTGCACATCAAATTATTGCCAAGCTTCACCATCATAAGGGTGCACTAGCTTACCACACATTGATGGACTAGGTGATCGCATTAGCTTGGCTGTCTCCTCATGTGCAAACAACCTTTGCAGCCTATCTGTGATGGGAAGGTAACGCAAGACTTTGTGTGCAACCTTTGTTCAACCTTTCTTATACCAATTGGCATCACAAACATCACATTTATCTTTGTTCACATTTTCTTTATAGAAGAGCATACAATTGTTATAACAGACATCAATTTTTACATAAGGCATGCCACAACCCTATAGTAGTTTCCTTGAGTGGTAAAAGTCACTAGGTAGCTTTGAATTTGGAGGAAGGAGTTCATGTATTAAATTCATGATATCATCATATTCAGCAATTGACATGTTGTATCTTGACTTTATAGAAAGCAAGGGAGCAATTGCCAACAAGCTTGAGTGTGTGGTTTTCTCATGCACTAACTCATCTGCACTAGCAACCATCCTATAGAAAGCTTGGACATGTGTTGTTGGTTCATCATCTACTGTAGATGGATGATCCCGTACTAGATCAACCAACATTTGATCCATATGGTCAATCTCATCAAAACCTTCTATATTAGTGCTATCATATTCTTCATGCCTAATAAGCCTCTCACCATGTTCCATCCATGTTTCGTAGCCTTCCTTAAAACCATGCTTCCACAAGTGTATCTCTACAACACTCGTTTTGTGTCTTAAGTAATTTTGGCACATGGCACAAGGACATTTGATGGTATCATTTACAATAACACCCAGACTTGAAAAGACATGGTTTAAGAATTGAGTGGTTTGATCAATCCATTCATTAGAGGGAGCTTTACCACGCTGCCAACCATTATACATCCATGAGCATTGTGACATATTAACTAATTCTGTCATTCAAAGATTAATATATTATCATCACAATTTTTATGTTCCACTAGAGATTAATAGAACAAACACAAAAGACAGAACACAATATGCTACATGTAACAAGCAAAAGATGCATCCAACAAGCAAAATATTAATGGAGAAAAACACATTTGAGCAAGAATACAAGTGTACTGTGAGAGTTTGAAGTTTACCGTGAAGGAGGCAGCATGAGGGGAGGATGAAGGAGCTGGAGGCGGCATAGGTGGAGGGCGCCAATGTCGCGGGGTGTCGCTGATGGCGTGGGGTGGTCGCTGGCTGCACATGGGAGACTAGGGGGGCAGAGGCACGGGGGTAGGGGGGCACTTCTGGATTGTTAGCCTCTAGCTTGTTAATCGTGTTAATTATGTTCATATCTTGTTTGTTAGCCTCTAGCTTAATATTGCTTGATCTACTTGCTGAGGAGCCATGGTGTATACCATGGGGATGATGAGTGATTGTCAACGGGGTGAAGAAGAGTAGAGATGAAGAGACTTGACCGTGACGGAGTTCGCGTGCGACTCAGGTAC
>KE372734.1:1244999-1256926 GCA_000418225.1 Zizania latifolia | reverse complement strand
CTATTCTTGAAGAGTGCTTTTGAGGAGGTTTTGAGATATCAGCTTGCCTGGTGTGATCTTTATTGCACAATCTTGTGCTGAGCTTTCTTAAGTCACTTGCAAGGCTGATATTCTCGTTGTTAGAAGCTTTGGGGGTAGTTGTATTTTCCACTGCGTTTTAATTTGCGCCCATTCACCCCCCCTCTGGTCGCCTTTTCGGTCCTACACTTGCTTGTTAGCTTGATCTATATATATTCTTGTGTAAAAATTAATTGCTAGCAATCTTATCTATACTTGTATTCATTTAGATTGTTAGCTAAATTTCATTTCATATCTGTTTGTGGGTTTTTTGGAGTGCCTAGAACTTCCGGATCAACCCAAAACATTCGGATCTCAGAGAATCCAAGATTTCCTCCGGAGCCCGGAACATAAGGACCCTAGGAAATCAGAACTAACAGTTTTTGAAGAATTTATTAGATTGCCTATTCACTTACCTCTAAGCAACTTTTAGGAACGAAGTGGGACAGGATGGGGCCAACCTGTTTTTGTGGTATTTGGTTTAGAGGCGAAGTGGGACAGAAACTTCCTAGAAGAGAATATTCAGTGTATATATGGGACGAGCCCGTCCCTCCAAATTGATTGAATACGCTCAACCCATTTCGCTACCACGCAGAGGCGCGGCCGAGGTACTAGTGTCCAAGGCAACGCGGTGGCTGTCGATGGCATAGCGTGGTGGCACAGGGCTAGGGCATAGGGTAGGGCCTAGGGTGGTGGCTATGGTGACACGGCTGGGGCACAGGGCGGAGGGCGATGGCTGGAATGACATGGCCAAGGCGGAGGGTGGTGTGGTGCGATGGCTTAGGCGGTGTGGCATCGATGGCTAGGGCGGGGACGGCGATGGCCTCTGATGGCATGACTTGGTGCTGAGAAGGAGAAGGGTTTGTGAGTTTAACATGTGGGGCCTATAGGGTTGGTATCCCATCCTATTTTCTTAGTATTTCTAACCAAACAAAAAAAATAGAATAGACCCATCCCAATTACTAAACAAAAAATGAGTTGATCCCATCCTAAAAAGAGAGATAGGATCATCCCATCCTATCAGGGGTGGAACTGGACCTAGGGCAACTTGGGCCTTAGCCCTGGGCCTAGAATTTTTTTCCCTTATAGTATATAGGATTTTTTCGGAAAAAATAGATATTAAAGGGCCCAGCCCCACTCTTTAAGTCCAGCTGGGGCTGGGGCTGGGCCTCATTTCTTCCCGCTCTCAAGTGGCCCAGCCTGCGCGAGGCCCACTGCGTAGCAGCAACAAGTCATTTTTTAGAACCCTAGCAGCAGACTCCCAGCTTTGATCTGAGACCCCACCGCCCCACGCCCTCCGCCCCCCGCTCCGCCACCCACCAGCCAACGCCCGTGTCCGGTGCATACGCCCCCGGCCCCGCTCCTCCGGCGAGGCGGCGAGTGCCCGTGGCCTGCTCTGCTCCTGGCCAGCGCTGTTGGGGGTAGCAGCAGAGGCAGCTGGGGAACACGTGCGTGTGGGCTGTGGCGGTGGTGCTCCTCCTCGCGATGCTAGCCGGCGGTGGGTGCCTGGTGCTCTACCTCGCGCTGCCGCCGACCAAGGAGAACCAGCGCGTGGAGCGGCAGCCGTCATCGAGGCCAGCTGCTGTGGCGCCGCTGCCACTGAGCAGCAAGAGCCTGAAGAGCACAATGAGGTCTCCCACGGCGTCCTCAGCCTAATCTTTGGCAAATTATTCCTTTACCAAACACCAAATATTTGAAAAATCCAATTCTCCGTTTCATAACATCTATTAAGTAATCAAAAGTGTAGTATTACATTTCACTGTATATGCCTAATCTTTTTGCATCAATTTGGAATTGTCTTGTACTTAAAAATATGGTCTTGCATTAATATATGGGATTGTCTTTGAAAGCCGACTTTCTAGAATTTCAGACCACATAGTTTACCATAGACAAGCTCAAATTTAATATGATATAAATAAAACACTTTTTTCTTGGCTATTTATGATAGTTTAATAAGCTGTTGAGCATCCTACCCCCATCATGTTGAAACATAAATTACCTATCGCTCGAGGTACGTGTCTTATTTTGTAATATTCTTTTTTAAGTTTCGACTCTTCTTCAGGATCTATACATACTATTGAATGATAGATAGCGACTAGCGAAATTATAATTCTATGAAGTTGTGATTGACTAATCATCTACTACGGCATGCTTATCATTAATGTAATCAAGATCCTGGTTTCACCACTGTATTCTATTTCGTCTCAGAACTAAACACATGGTTAGCTAGCCCAGCAACTGTAATATCCAATGAAAATCAAGTGTGTTTTTTCAAACCAGGGCTGGAGATCTGTCATTATTAGTTCCCTGGATCGATATATAACGGTCAAATGATCAGTGAAACAAGAACCAAGAATTTCTCCAAATTAACATGATCACTTACAATAAGAGACTCAAACATATATAGCAAGTGTTTCGTTGCCAGGGACATGCGTAGCAACTGAATTTACATATTATTACAAAAAGGTTTAAAAAAACATGCTGCACACTATTCCCTTCGGTAAAAAGGGCATGCAGTATGCAATGCAAGTACGAATTAACACAGTAAAAAGAAAGCCCAAAAGAAAAGAGTAGCTGGCTTTAGCTACACGCACACTCCAGCCAGCCTATTGCATGCAAACCTAGCCGCAGCAGCAGCTGCAGCTTTGCTCGTGCTTTTCCTTTCATCTCATAATAAAGCAGTCAATGCAAACAACCAGCAGGAGCTACCTGCTAGCTCTCTCTAGTCACTTCTCTCCTTGTGTTGCAACGATCTCTGAACATCTGAAACACATCTACACGTACGCACATACGCATGCATGCACACAACAATTAATTAACCTGCAGATAAATCTGACTAGCTAGATGAAGTCCACCTCGAAGAAGTGCATGCCGCCGTTGTTGCAGCTGCTGTTCTGCTGATCCGATGCCGACGAGCACGACAGGATGTTGTCGTTGTTGCTGGCGCCGCTGCTGTGCCGCTGTCGCGCCAGCGAGCTGATCAGGTGGTGTGTGTCGTCTTCTCGCACTCGCTGCTGCATCAACAGCACGGTGCCCAGGCCGCCGTCCTCGTCCTCCCGCGGTGGCAGTGCCGCCAGCGACAGCGTCGTCGGCGCCGCCGCCTCCACGGCGATGCCGCCTGTTTGGCCGTTGTCTGCTAGCTCCTGCAGGCAGCTCACGTCGCTGCCCGTCGTTGTGCTCGCAGCTGCTGCAAACGTAGATAGATTAGGTCGTCGTCGTCAGAACAGATATGTTGATGATCAGTTGATCACATGTATAGCTAGCTAAGCTAGCACATCAGATGCATATGCTTGGCACGTACGTTCTCGTAGCTAGCTAGCTAGGGTGAAAGCCTAATTAATTTGGCGCCATGCGTGTGCATAATCAGCAGTACTGCATGCGTACGTCAGCCGTGGTAGCATCTAGCATTCTAGCTAGCTTAGGTGTGTCAACTGTCGAGTCACACAAACACACACACACATATGCACATTACAACGACTGTGACATGGGTCAAAACAGTGAAGAATAGCAGTACATGGCTTTGTTTCTAAGCATATGTGAATTATTGACACTGTGTTTAAGTAAAAGAAAGCCTTTGATTTCATATTTTCCATGAAAAAAATGTGGAAATCTATATATCTCACACCTAGCTAGCTAGAAAAAATATAGGAGGCCTGTGTCAATTTTGTATGTGTTGGCTTCAAATTGATTTCAGGCGGTGTAGTTTGAAAATTGAACATTAGTATCTCAATGTCTTCCGGATCTAATGGTCAATATATGTCGGCATTGCCATTTCAGATTTGAATTATTTCAAATTTCCCCTTCCAAGTACATGCTAAGTGCTAATTAATTGAAAGGTATATATTACCTGATTTGTATCTGAAATTCGAGATAGAGAGAGATGTGTTCATGTGTCTTACTACGTACCCTTATGTTCACTATTGTAGGAGCTAGCAATGCAGCTGGAGTCTGCTGCTTTCTTCAAAAGCGCCGGCGAGTCCTTTCCTTGCACGCCGCAGGCAGGCTTCCGGCGGCGACGGTTGTGCTCGGTGAGCCTCTTCCGGCAGCTCCTCTTGGCCTCATCAAACTCAGCAAGCACATGAAACCTGTTCAAAACACAAAAATCAGACCAAGATTAAACACTAGCTAGCTAGGTAATACTCCTACACTGTAAACTGTAACACAACCGTACATGCATATATATATACACGCCGATGTGTACAAATACGAGCGACGAAACTAGCTACAGCTACAGTTACGTTCCTAGGTGCGCAATCTGTCAGTACACCAATGAGTGCGGTAATTTATACTCCTGACATATATATAGGCCGGGCCATGCTTGGATCATATCAGTTTAGTTGCAATGATGAGTGTGCTACACCGGTCAATGTTGGTAGCTAACTATACTGCTATAGTGATAGTAATAAAGTGCACGTATACATGTAGACCTGACTGACCCGCGTGGTCTGATCTGATCTGATCTGATCTGACATGCATAATCTGATAGTAGCATCTGTGACCTCTGAAACTCTTGGATCAAATGCTAGCAGCTAGCTAGCCCTTTTACACAGAAAGAAGAAAAGGCAAGAACTGAACAAGAGAAAGCTGAGATGTTAAGAAGAAGCTAGCAACAGTGATGAGCTAGAGCAAGAGAGAGTTTCATGGCCATGAAGATGCATGCATCTAGCAGGTGACCACTGACCAGATCGTTCCATGCATGGATACAGGCATGGTCTGAATTTAATCAGAAGCTTGCATAGTTGCATGCATGCAAATCATCAGGTGGGCTAGCTCTGGCCGGTCGAGCACGACGACCACTCTACGAACAGTTAGCCAGAGAGATCACCCACTTCAATGTCGTCGATCGATCGTGAGCAGCAGGAAAGGATACTGTGTCAGCGGCTCAGTGCTCTAGCTAGCATCACACATGTGCATGCAGTTGCAGCACTGTAGCTAGTGTTACAGTAGCTAGCAAACAGTGCAATGCAATGCACGTAGCACTGCTCCCTCCGGTCAAAAAAACACAACACATATTTACAAAAGCATTGATATATACTTCAAGACGTTAAAAGTTACTGTAACTGGATGTGTGTCCAAAACAACATGTGTTTTTGAGGGGAGAGGCCAGATAGCTATCGAAATATGCATGCAGAGTGACTGATGAGTGAGCGAGTGTAGGCAAGGAGACAACGGAAAAGACAAGCAAACATATCTCAACTGCAGCGGCAGTGTGTGGCAAGAACGGAAGCTAGCAGCCATGCACACTGGCAAGTGGCTAGCTAGTTCGTTCTGAGTGCATTATTGCGAGGGAGAAGAGGGGGAGGAGGGGAGTGGTGGCGAGTATGGACCTGCTGCACTGCTGGCAGAACCGCTGCTGCTTGCCGCCAGCGACGACGGCGGCGGCCTTGGAGTGGTAGTCGCAGACCTTGTGGCGGCGGTGGTAGTGCTTGGCGGCGGATAGGTCGGCTTTGCAGCCCTCGGCCTGGCACCGCGGGGGCTGGTGGTGGTGGTGCGCCGCGCCGAGCCCCAGGCCGAGCACACCCATGCCCATGCCCATGCCCATGCCCATCCCCATGCCACCGAGGCGCGACCGGAGCAGCAGCCGGTCCACGGCGAGGACGTCCGCCGGGGAGAAGTACGTACGGCGGCCAAGGTTCAGACCGATCCTCCCGGCGCCGGTGCCAGCTCCGCCGCCGACGTCCAAGACGGGGCCGTCCTCCCGCTTCAAGAGCCCACCGTGGCCAGAGCCGAAGGGGTACACGTCCGCCGTCGCCGGCAGGCCCGGCAGCGTCATCATCATCGGCATCTGAAGCGACGACGGCATGGCGGGCGGCGCGAGCTGCTGCAGCAGGTTGTTGCCCCCGGCCGCCGAGCCCGACAGGCCAAGAGACGCATCCTGGAACGACGGGAACGCCGCCGCCGCGGAGGCGAAGTCGAGGCCGCCGTCGTCGTAGAGGCCATGGTGCGGCTGGAATAGAGGCCGCTCGCTGGCCATGGCAGTTCCCATGCCGGCGGGGACGTCGAAGCCGACGTACGGCTGTATGGGGGCGTAGCCGAAGTCAACGACGTCGGCGGCTGGCGCCATCGCGCCGGTGTTCAGCCTGCTGCTCATCATGTCCGCGACCGAGCGAAAACGATCGAGTCCGTGGGCTTCGCGGGCTGCACGAGATAGAATGGAAGAAGGCGTGTGCACGTACTGCAGCTTGCTTGCTTGCTAGCTACGGCGATCTGTGTGGAGGAGACGAGGCGATCTGTGGCTGGTTAAAAGGGCAGAGGAGAGAGATAGAGAGAGGAGTGTGACTGTGTGAGTGATGGTGATGGAGAGAGATTGTTCTACTAGCTAGCTAGGTGTTAGACACTTGGGCTGTTAGTGTGTTACTGCGAGTAAATTTTTGCACTTTGCGTTGCAAGCTGTTTTTGTGTTACTCAAGGACATGCAAATTGCAAATGTCATTTTGGTGTCTCAAGGTCAAATGGATGCGTATGCAAGGTACTGGTTTTTTACCCCACGGCCACGAGCAAGGGAATCTCCTCTCGTATATTTTTTTACTTCTTAAATATCAATGAAATAGTATGAAAAATTCTAAAAAAATATATAACATTGATAATGTAGTTGTACGTCCGTCTTCTCAAAAAAAAAATCTATTCATAATTCGATCAATTTTAAAAGAACAAATTAAACGAGTATATAAAGTACGTACGAGAGCAATATTCAGTCATATTTTTCAAAATTTATGTGTCGATCAACTAGGAAATATAAGAAGTGATGTACCGCACAACGATTTGCATTGTATTTTTTTGAAAAAAAAATATAACCATTTGGATGTCATGTAAAGTACGAGAGGAACATGGCATTAAAGAGTAATGACTCCATGCCGCCATGGCTGCAAATTAAGTGCAAACTCTCTCTCTCTCTCTCTCTCTCTCTCAGCTCTCTCCGCGTCAGTGTGCGTGCGTGTGTGTGTATGAACAGTAGAGCACGACGCAGCTAGCGGTTGTGCAAGTACGCGGTTGGTGGCACATGGCAACAGATCGATCTCGGCATATCTCTGAATGGTTTGTGACTTTGTGATGCGTGCGTGCACGGCGTACGTAGTTTTTTGTCGTGTAACCCAGTTGCCACATGCATGATCAGTTTCAGATGAATGATTCCGTGATGGCGATACATGTATATATACACGTGTTTTTATATATAACTAATATCTCTGTTACATATTATATATCGTTTGGTTTTTTTAACAAGTCAAATACATATAACTTTTAAATAATTTTATCAAAATATATATCAGCGTCTATATATATATATATATATATATTGCTAAGACGTACGTGTTGGTTTCAGCAGGGAGAATGCAGGGCACATGCTAGGCATTATGCCATGTTGTATAGCTAATTAGGTACAGTTTCAGGGGTAATGTTTAGTTTCCAGTTAACTGAGTTTCTTTATAGTTCGATTGAGGCAAACTCAAGAGCATCTAGGTCTCGGGATATAGTTAAAGAAATATGATTAAAACCACGCACGCTAGAGATGTTTTTTCTTCACAATTAATTAATGTAAGCCCAAACACAATTAATCCAAAGAAGAAGAACGAGACACAAGGTCTGGACAATGACCAGTATACCCTACCAATAGGTGAACAGTAAAAATTTATCATGTCTAAGGCCAAGCTAACATTTTGATAAGTATTCGATATAACTATGAAGGTAAGTTTAGGATCAAGCCCAAACAATCCTGGTTTATATATATATGCCCCTACCAGAGGCAAAACTTGATGAGTGTGGGTGCAATAATACAGTCTAATTAGTTATTACCTTTATATTTTAACTATTTATATCGTCTCTCAGTCTATCTAATACAGTGCATCTCTCATAGTCTAAATAGTAACTCGGTTAACGAAGTCTGTTCATGTCATTCTAATTTCTCACCTCACTAGCTCTATATTATTCTAGTTTCATCACCGGTCTATACCAAGGAACAGGCTTATGTAAACGGTATCGCTATTAGTTATCTACTTTCAATAATTAAAAACAGGGGATATAAAACCTTATAAAAATAATGCGGCAGCCATGTGCACAAGTCCTCGCCTCCTCGGTGTGTTCTTGCACCTTCGATCTTCTCTTAGGCTCTCAGCCGACTTTACTATTTTGGGTGTGATATATAGCTAGCTGCGGCGCCTTTAATTTGGTTGAATATAATGTTAATTACGGCGCCGATTCGCGGTGATGGAGAGATAGACTTATCTAAAAATAAATCTGGCTATTTAGCTATATATATACCATGCATCTAAAATAATTAATAAATCAGAGAGGAGAGGTTCTGTATGTGAGTGTTAAGTTGGTTATTTAGCTATTAATTGTTAGCGGACTTGGTACTAGCTAGCCAGTGCAAGTGCGGTTACTGGGGGGACAAAACACTATGGGTTCTGGTTGTTTTAATTTATGATTATTATAATTTAATTTATAGATAAATTATGATAATTTACAAGAAAATAAGCTATAAGCTATGTAGTAGCCTAGATTATAGTTAGCCTACATTATTATGTTTGGATAATAAAATATTATAATGACCTCGAAATAAAGTGTTTGTATAGGGGCCAGGATTTGGATATAGGACGTAAGTGGGTATTTCTAACAAATTACAAATGGATATTTTAGTTTTTTCTAGAGTTTGTTCTAAGTAAAAATGATGGGTTCATTACTATAACCTGAATTGCAAATCATAATAAACTAGCTCGATAAGTTGTTCGTTAGTTCGTACTTTTAACTACTGGGCCTTAATTTTGAAACGTTGTTTATTATTTCGCATTGGAAGCACAAGATTGGAATAGTTATATATGTCCATCCATATATAGTACAACACGCTTAAATGTGTAGCCTTAGTACTTCTGCTCACATAATTACTATCATTAATGTTGAGGGCATCCAATATATCGAACAAATAAACAGGCTCTCGCACGCAGCTCGATCTATTACCTCGACAACTTCTCATAAAAGGTAATAAAGAGAAGGAACATTGCAAATAATTACTCTTATTTAGAAACAACTCCAAATACAAATGGTATTGTTCGGACGGCTCCTATAAGGTCATTTCTAACCCACCATGTCACCTAGTATCCATAGCATTAAATAGGCTGTCATATAAGAAAAAACTGATGTGGCAAGCAAGTTAATGAGGAGAGAGAGAGAAAATCATAGAAATTGGGTCTCATGCAAGAAATCAGTTCTTTACGAGAACCAAGAAAAGCAAAGGAGAAGATTAAAAGAGGAAGGAGAGGGAAGATAAATGATTGAATGTAAATATTTTTTAAAGAAACTATCCGTTAGAAAGGTAGTGTCATGAATAGTATCATACTCTCTTTCATCCAAGACACCACCTATAGACATTATGGGTTGGGATTGCCCTAACCCTCTATCTTAGTTCATTTCTGTAGCATTAAATAGCATGCCATGTAAGAAAAAGTTGATGTGACAAAAAAATTAATGAGAAGAGAGAAGAAAAATCATAGAAACCATATCTTATACAAGAAACTAGCTTTTTTACATGATATCCAAGGAAGCAAAGGAGTGGATTAATTAGGAGAGAAAGGTTAGAGATCAAATATATGTGATTGGATACAAATTTATTTTGAAGAAATTATCATTATGAAAGTAGTGTATATGAGTGATATCTAAAATAGAGAGAGGGGTTGGAACTGCCCTAAATCTTTATGTCATATTTAGATACTTAATTTCTTCTATTCCTTATATAGATCGTTTTGGAGGACTGCCCTAACTCTTCACGTCGTATTTAGACAATTAATTTCTCCTATTCCTGCTAACAAAAATAAACTTAGATACTTAAATTGTATACAACCTTAGGCTATGTTTATTTTTGTTATAGCGCTAGTATGCAAGCTTAGCCTACTCTAACTTTTTTGGGATTGAAAAGTTTCGAAAAAGAAGAATAATAAGTGCAAGTAAGCAAGCTCCCGTGTTTAGGAGCGGAGCTTGCGAAAAATAGTGATGGTGTATATATCACTTAACTATTTATATTCAGTATAGTTCTTTGTACACTAATTTTTACACTAGAAGGTATAAATATTATACTTGGTATACGTATGGTGTGGGGGATATACCCCCAGGGTAGCCCACGGGCTTCATTTCCGGCTATTGGGCCGACCGGAGGGCCCATCAGGCCCATCAGACCAGCTCCGCCCGAGTCAGCCGGAAGCAGTACAGCGCATTAAATGCGATGAGACCGAACACCAGCGGAGGATCCGGGCATGACGGGTGCGCGGGATCCCCGGGCGGCGACAGGACCGGGGGCAGTTGAAGGGTAGGCTCACGCCGCGTCCCATCGAGGCATGCTGTACCTCCTGTAAGATAGGTTAGACCCGACGGGGGTATAAATAGTAAGGGGTCCCGAGTACGGGGGCCAAAAGGAATGTTTTTCACAACGTTACAACAGGCAGATACAATCCATTACACTCTTGAGCCCTAGCTCTTGTAATCCCTTCACTGTAACTGTCTTCCCAACTAGTGAAACACCCCACCAAACTCACAGTGGACGTAGGCTTATTACCCTATCGGGGGGCCGAACCACTCTAAATCTTCTTGTCTCTCGGCTAGTCCTATTCTCATGGGCTCGGCAACCATCGAGTCTTGAGTGCAACGCTTCCCTATTCAACAAATCCTCCACGGGCACCCCCCGAGGAGGGCTGCTCGACCACCCGTCGACAGTTGGAGCGCCAGGTAGGGGGCCGTTGCTTCCTCAGCCGACGACTTCGATGGCAGTTCTCTTCTCCTCCGCGCTCGAGATCCCCGTGGGCTCCAGCTTCACCTTCGGAAGCCTCGTCTTTGTCGCCGACGACTTCCGTCGGCTCGTGCACTCCGAGTCCGCCTCGGAGAAGCGTCAGGCCACTGCCCCGACGTCCGTGCCGGCAAGGCGCTCGATCCCACGGACAGGGCGCAAGAAGGCCTACACCGCCCGCACCGCCGTCCCCAACAGCGACGGCGCGTGGGTCACCATCGACCGCTCCGGTGGTCGGAGGAGGCACCGCCCGGCACCACGCCCGATGGCGGCGTCCTCCCAGCTGAGCCCTCTTCGGAGGCAACACCCCGGCCACTCCGGTGGTCGGGCGGGGCCACGCCCGGCATCACGCCCGGAGGCCCTGACATCTCTCTCCGCGCCTTCCCGAAGGCAGCGTCCCGGCCGCTCAGGTGGTCGGGCAGGGACTTGCCCGGCATCTCGCCCGGTGGCCCCGACCTCTCTGTGTGCGCCCCCTCAGGGGCAGCGTTCTGGCCTCCCCAGTGGCCGAAGAGGGCGACGCTCGGCACCACGCCCGGCGCCCTTAACACCTGCTCCAGCGCCTCGCGAGAGGCAGCTCCCTAGCCGCCTAGGTGGTCGGGGAGCGGGGTGTCCGACTTCCAGTCGGGCGCCCCCAACGACTCTCCTTGCGCCTCCCGAGAGGCAACGTCCTCGCCGCGCTCACGGGCGGAAGGGGCGGCGCCCGGCTCCATGCCTGGCGCTCCCGACTGCTCTCCAGGCACCTCCTAGAAGGTTGTCCCGGCTGGTCTACGACGTGCTCTCGGCGACCTCCGGGTTCTGAGGCTACGTCCCGACAACGTCCTCGGGCACGGACCCGAGGACGGGCTGCACGCCCCAGGAGCGCCGCGATCACAACCAAGGACGTGGGAAAGGAAACCCGTGTGTCGGAAGACCAGGGTAGCTCCTACTCTGGCGATGCCCGTGAGATAATCCGGGATAGGACCGACGCCCGCAACACCCTCTCGCGCCGTCGAGAGGACCGCGTCCGACAAGAGCTCCAGCGCCGAGAAGAGTTTGACCGGGCTCACGGGGCCCCCGAGGGGAACCCCGAGAGCAACGCTGATAACCTGGCCTCCAGGCACAG
>KE372734.1:1219890-1234946 GCA_000418225.1 Zizania latifolia | reverse complement strand
CCCGATAGCGGTCGGCCTCCCGGCTACGTTATCCCCTCACCCCGCAACGGCTGGCCTTTAGGCCGCGACAGCCCCCGGCCTGCCTCTAGGCAAAGCCCGGGGACTCCCCCGAATAAAACACCGAGACAAGAACCCAGGGGACTCCTTCCCGCGCTCAGGGGCCAGGTCCCGGGACCATGCACCAGCCACGCCCGGGGGCTCGGACCTAAAGGACCGACGTCCATGAATTCCCGAAAGGCCACAATTTAGACCCTGCAGCCAAATGTACCATTCGACCGCAGGCTCGGGGACTACACCTCACAGGTGCACCTGAGCAGCGCCCCTGGAGACTTCACGGCTTTAGCTCGTCATCGCTTCCGTTCGACCCCGACAGGACGCCCGACCTACAGCAACGAAGAGCTCGGGGACTGCTGTGGGGGATATACCCCCAGGGTAGCCCACGGGCTTCATTTCTGACTATTGGGCCGACCGGAGGGCCCATCAGGCCCATCAGACCGGCTCCGCCCGAGTCAGCCGAAAGCAGTACAGCGCATTAAATGCGATGAGACCGAACACCAGCGGAGGATCCGGGCATGACGGGTGCGCGGGATCCCCGGGCAGCGACAGGACCGAGGGCAGTTGGAGGGTAGGCGCACGCCGCGTCCCATCGAGGCGTGCTGTACCTCCTGTACGATAGGTTAGACCCGACGGGGGTATAAATAGTAAGGGGTCCCGGGTACGGGGGCCAAAAGGAAGGTTTTTCACAACGTTACAACAGGCAGATACAATCCATTACACTCTTGAGCCCTAGCTCTTGTAATCCCTTCACTGTAACTGTCTTCCCTACTAGTGAAACACCCCACCAAACCCACAGTGGACGTAGGCTTATTACCCTATCGGGGGGCCGAACCACTCTAAATCTTCTTGTCTCTAGGCCAGTCCTATTCTCACGGGCTCGGCAACCATCGAGTCTTGAGTGCAACGCTTCCATACACAACAAATCATCTCCATGGGCTCCCCCGAGGAGGGCTGCTCGACCACCCTTCGACATATGGTCAATATAAATGTATTAAATACTAATTTATTTTTTAGTGTGGCTACTATGACACACTATGGCTGAACAGCTACTGCTCCCATCAAAATGTTTTCATTTTCGTTTCTTTTTCCTTTTTGAATTAGGAGAGCAGTGGGATACTTTTGCTATGCAAATGCTCCCTAAGTTTTGGATGGACATGATTGGAGGGTTAAATAAATACCCATCGGTTCCTTGGAAAACCTTTTTGGAGGTGCGGTATATGGAGTAACTCCGGAGTAAATGTCCGCTCATTAATGCAGTAATTAAATGTTGTTATATTAATTCTACAATCCTGTCTTCATTAGAAGTTATAGCTTTAGGTGTATGTATGTCAGCACGTACATATAGATAGCCACCCAATGCAGTGCATGCACTGAGTTGTGTAAATTAATGTAATACCAAAGTAATTAAAACACAATATACACATGTAAGTGTAACTTTCTTTCCCTTCTCAAATGACGATCTGGCAGAGAAAAGACTGGGCCAACTTTACCCTATAGATGTCAATCATTAGGAATTAATGATTAAATTTCACAAAAATATGCATATATATTCTAACACAACACTACATAAGAACCGGCTATGTGTCATTTGTGATGGATCATAGCAAGCCGTCTAATCAGATAACAATATCACTGATGGTTAAAAAATGACCGTCTAAGATAAGGCCGTGGGAGCTCGGTGAGGAAGATTCATCATAGATGATTGCCATCTATGACGGTAAAAATATCGTGCCTCATCATAGTTTATCTATGACGAACCATAACTATAATCTACCACATATTATAGGTTATTTGTGTCGAGCGATAATATTCGACCCGCCACAAATGATATCGGTTATTTGAGTCAGCTTATCTTTATGACCTGTCACAGATTATGACACATTTGTATTGGGGTTCTAGTCATGGACCATCACAGATGACTCATCTATGATGGGTTATAAATAGTACCTATCACAGATAAGTCTTTCGATATATTTCAAAGAGATGCTAGCTAGTTCCCACACACTTCGCCTAAATTTTCGCTAAATCCTCCCTCGACTCATGCACACATCACCGAAACTAGCAAGCTAGCTCTAGCTTCCATCATTGCTTGCCCCAATCTCTACCACCGGCATCAGCCACCCGAGATGCCGTTGGGCCTACATCGTTGTCGCCTTTGCACTAGTCCTTTTAAATCATGATGACCTCCCCGACATTGGCCACTCCCCGTGTCACCCCTCTATCTCATGTATAACCTAGCTAGGGTTTCAACATTTACCTAGAATGATAGTTAGTTATTCAAATGATAGTAATAGATGATGTGCTTTGCGTGAATAAATGTTTTTGTATTTTTTTTCTCTGATTTATTGCAACATCCATGTAGATTTGGTGAACAACCTAGAAATACACAGTAAAATGAATAGTGCAATGCACAATACGTTTGAAATGCACGATACTATTAATATTAACGGTTGAAATGAATATTCTATATGTTTATTTGTTGTTTAGTCATTTTAGATTTTAATTACAAATCATCATAACCTTGTCAGAGCTTATTCTGACCACCACCGTAGGCCGTAGCCCTAGCCCTGATGAGACGATAGACCATTATGGTGACTGGTATGTACACATATATATGTGATGTGTTTTTTGATGGTTTATATGCAATTGCAGTAATCACAATATTAATTTTTAGTGGACATAGCGGCTATCCACGTCGTAGGTTTTGTTACCTGGCCCCTCCAAATCCTCATGCCATGCACGTGCCTTTTCTGGATCCACTATCGGACACAATATCGGACAATATTAGCACAACTTGGTGGTACGGGGCGTGGTCCCGATCTTCACGCTGTAGGATCACGAACTGATAACTAGCCTAAAAGAGACCAAGATAACTAGCTGCAAACAGCCAAGATAACAGTGCAACCTGACGATCGTACTCAAAGCCAACCACTGTCTCGATTACGGTAGCCGGAATCAAGGGTTCGCCCAACCACACTCTAAGTTACCAACCAACACAGCCTACAATCAATCAAGGAAACCTTAAAGGGAGTAAGAGCACCAATTGGGAGACATCGAACGTCCGCTTCTATAATGTCACAAGGAAATCACAAGAGCAAAGAGGTAGAGAATTCTCTCTCGATATATTAGCACACAACTAAACAAGGGGTTCTGTTTTTCTTTAACAAAAGTCTTCCTCTTGCAAGAATAATGAGTATTTATACTATGAATAACCCTCCTAGCTAGGTATCAAAAGACTCTTAAGTTTCTTGAGAAATTGGCAGTTCAAAGGTCTCCAGGAAGAATTCCCGAATAGGTTCATGCAGCCTTTTCAGCTTCTGTGCAGTCTTCACTAAAACAACCATAACTTTTTATTAGAAAGTCCAAAAGATGATCTGTTTATTGGAGGTGAAAGTAGACTTGATTATCTTTCTAACCATATGCATTATGGCTATTGAATTGTGACAGGTTGAGTCACTCATCTCTTGGAAGTTGAAACATTTGTCAGCAGATAGCGGAGTGTAAAATCGTGGAAGAAAAGTAACAAGACGATTGGACCGTTACATACGGTGTAAAGTAACACTGTGGTGAAAAGTAACAGGCAACCGAATCAACGTATAAAGTAGCACCGTGGAAGAAAAAGTAACAGCTGACCAGACCGTTTTCCTAAGCTCACAATAAGTAAGTTGTTGCATTTGAAATTCAACAAGACTCTTCTTTACCAATAAACCTAAACATAAACAAAGTACAATATTTAGGCAGTATAAAATTCTCATTAATATTAAAATATGTATCAGTTAAGAACAAGTTCACCTCTTGTTCTAGTTTCTTTTCTTGACTCCGCGTAATTGGTCCTTGAAATAGTGTAAATAGTTCTTGCTCCTTCATAGTTTGTTCTTGTGTGTTTATTTGCTCTTTTGTTATTAATGGTTCACTGGGTTGATCCGTATCACTTGGTCTAGTGTTTACCAGAACAATATGATGGGGCTAGCTCTCTGTCATTCAAGATGATGAGATGTTTATGCACCAACAATCATTGGGGTATGCTGCGGCCAACGGTCTGTGCATTTCTCATCTTGCCTAGCAAGATGAGGATGAGGATGCAATATTTTTTAGAGCTGATGAAACCTAACTTAAAGAAATATTGGATCTAGAGATGCGGATAGATTGAAGATATTTATTTGAGCAATCTAACTTTTATTTTGGAGTAAAAATTAAAAATTTAAACCACTTTATTTTAATATATAAACTCCAGATATCCAACATAACACAGATCTCTAAGCCGAAGCTGTATTAAACAAACCCATAATTTCATGTAATCAAACGTACATATATCGAAATGGAGTTGTATTAAACAGAAGCTTGATTTCTTATAATCGAACGTATGTGTGTCCTCCATTCTTTACTCCTTCTATCCTAAAATATATCAATTTTTAGGCTTGGACATATGTATTAAGGAGATAAGTAAAAAAATCATACTACCCTTCTTTGGGTAGGTGAGTGTATGTCCAGAAGTGGTTGGATGAAGTAATGAATAATCAAGTCTGAAAACAGTATGTGTACTTTGGAGATAAAATTTATCATTTATAAATAATAGTGTACTATATTTAGAACAAATTTTAAATCCTGTTATATTCTCGGATGAAGAAGAGGGTGTAATTTTTATTATGAAAATGTTCTATATATTTTACTATTCTTAACTATTTGGACAAAGTACTAACCATGCACTCATGTCAGTAGTTACTGAATCCTAGATTAGGCCGATCGACTAGTACCAGTAAATCTGCAGTTCGATCTTCACGTACCACTGCTCTCCAAGCTAGCTGGGCGTATATTGTTGGCGCATCTGCATGCATTCACCAGTGGAATGATCATCTCCGCAGGCCGTACGCTCTCGCTCGATCGTACACGCCTGCTCCAACTTAATTGCATTGATTGATTTATTGGCCACTAATTAATTTGATCGATTCGTAATGCTCGCCGCTTCGATCGATTCCTATATTAGGAGTAGATATTGCATGTACATGTCCTTGGAAACCGTGCATTAACTATGGGAGAGACGATGAATGGAAGTTAGCCAGTACGTACTTCTGCTCCCTGCAGCCTCGATCGACGCCTAGCTGCTGGTTAGAGATTGATATGCTCCCCACTGATGTCCTGTTTTACTTGTCGTTTAGTACTCTTATCTAAGGAGTTTTGAATTTATACACGATAATTAAGAAACTAACTTATTAAATAATTTTGTTATCTTTTATTTATTCTGATTTAGAAAATATGAGTTGATTATTTGTTAGTGTAGTGGCCTGTTTTAATTGATAAGGTTAGACATAGAAGAAACGATGAAAAGTGACTAAAGTTTTAAAATAATCTGTACTTATAAAATAGTTAAGATTGATAAAACAGACTTATATAAGAAACAAAAGTAAACACTATTTGCGATGTGGATATAACTAACTAGTAAAATTATTATATAGTGCATAGATATATTGCATTTTCATGAAAAAACTACCGGTGTTATTTTTACAAATCGAATATTATGTTTTCATATATTAGTAATTTAACGTTTTGAACTTTGATTGTGTGCTTTTTAGAACGATTTTTTTGTGAGAACATAGAAGCATGGCTTTGATGATATGATAAATTTTGATGTATGGAGCACGTGCTGCCCTATCAACAAATGCCATGGCATTACTGTTTACTGGAGAGGATCCGGAATTCCAGAGGAGAAAGATTTGACAGCACCAGGAGGGGGTATTTAAGTGGCCATGCGCAGTTACTGCCTCTAACCAATTTACTGCATAGTGTGCTTGCAATGGGAGAGGCCGGGGGTGTGTGTTAAGTCAGCTAGCTTTCTGCTCACTTACATGTGTATGTATGTGCACATATGTGTTATGCCTACCTAGCTATATATTACTAGCACATAGCTAGGGAGCTAGAGTAAGGAGTCAGGAACCCACTAGAATTAACAGACGTTTGTGGTTTAAAAAATAATTAATGCTATAATGAAACTTGCTTCGTGACTAAACAAATTGTCTACATAAAAATGTCATTACTGACAAGTAATAAAAGTCATTAGTAACAGGCAAGAAAACCAATACACCCATCGTGTCACTAATGATAGTTCATACACATGTGTTATCTTCACAGTGTTTAGTGATGCATGTCATGTTCACATGTCACTAAAGTCTCTTTAATGACGGGTGTCAAAAGACGTGGCAGACCAAAGATGAATATTTGAGATTAGTTTTGATCTATTTGTAATTAACACATATGCACTACTAGAGAAGTGGGTTTTCATCCAAGTATCCATTCCAATTCGAGCCGGTACTGAAAGTCATATGCAATAGTCAAAAAATAGAGAAAAAATCATGGGTAGTTATATCCGGTACTAATGAAGAATTTTAGTATTGAGTAAGGAGACCGCCTGATACTAAACTTATTAGTACCTGTTGGGGAAGGGGTCCCTAACTGGTACTAAAATCTTGGGAATTATTACTAGGTGGGGAGCCCAACCAGTACTAACAAGTTTAGTTCTGAGTAGTCTCTCGACCCGGTACTGAAATATAATGAGGGTTCCTAAAATCTTGCATGAAGAACCCTTTAGTAATGGGTGATGACACCACCCGGTACTAAAAGTTTATGTTAATATAACCCTTTACCCTCCAAAATCTCCAATTTCGTCGCTCTTCTTCAGTTCTTCTTGTGCAACCGCCCGTGCGACCAAAAACCTAGCCTGACCGATTCATCCGTCCAGCCCACCGCCCCCATCATCACGAGCACTATGGCACGTTGACCAAGTGATCAGCGGGGCAGTGCCACCGGACATCGCGAGCCAGGCAGCATCCTCCTGCCCGCAAGGTATGTCGTTTTCCTCTTTTTTTCTCTTTAATTTCTATTTTTGGGTCGATCGACCATTGCAATGCAAATGATATTTTTGGGTGGATCGACCACTGCAATAGAAATGTGTAGAAGTAGTAATCCATCTCAACATTACTCATTTTTCCTATTTTTAAATTGGTCGACCACTACAATACAAATGCTCTAATATCAGTTTTGCAAATATAAATGCAATGCAAATTACTTTTACAAATGCTAATACAAATGCAATGCAAATTAGTTTTACAAATGCAAATGCAATGTAAATTAGTTTTATAAATGCTAATGCAAATGCAATACAAATTAGTTTTACCAATGCAATGCAAATTAGTTTTACATGAAACTGAACATGACTCAAATAGTTGATTCATTTGATTGCCCCCCCAATTTGATCTATTGCCCTTCTTTCTTTTTGGTACAAGCATATGCTCCAAAGTCTGTTGTAATCAAAATCGGTCATTTATGCAAGCGTCACTTGATACATATTGTTTTCTGAAAACATACATTGCATGTTCTATATATAGCTAGCACAATCATTGCAATCCGATACACTGTTATCTCACCATTTTAGTTACTACCAAATAGCATGATAAATGCCCATAACATTTGCGATGGTGATATTTTTGAGATGTCAACAAGAGATGGCTGCACAAATATTGTCGACATTAAAAAGTTTGGAGATAGGTTATGCCTTGAAAAAGACTGGTTTATATATATTTACTAACCGAGTAGCCCTAGTAGAATGAGACTATTTGGTGCTAACAATAGGAGCCCAATCATGCCATATTTAACAATTATGGCGATGAAAAAATACCACAAGTCATAGCAATAGACGAAGGTGATAGCGGTATCTATAATGAACTTATAATACTCACTATGTTAGACATGCCTATTTTGTCACTCTTCTTACCTGCATATTTATGATAGTAGGTGAGAATATTGGCTCTGTACAAGCTGATAATATTACAATGAAGGCAGAGCAAACATTCAAATAAGGCAACACCAACCAATTAGAAAGCTACCTTTTCGCAATCCTACAGATTTAACATCAGAAATGAAGGCGCTCCTTCAAGACATCTCGCTGTTCTATCCTCAGCGGCCAAATTTTATATCTACACTATCAACAAAACAGTCATTGACCAAAACTAGATGGTAAGCACTACACACATGTCACATGCCAAATATTTATACATGCAATTGTCTCTAACTAACAACACATTTACATTCTAATAGTATTTTGAAGGCAGTATTCTGAGATATATATCTCACCTGACCTCCACCAAAAAACCACCAACATTAAAGTGGTAGCTGTTGGAAACACACCAACCTCAATTGTAATCATCAAATCATTAGATGGACGTTATAACCTAACAACTAGGTTTGGCCATTTTATATAAGCAAACAAGATAAGTCTCGGCACAATATGCACTTTTCATTTCTACATTAGTCATGGTCATTCGAGATAATTGTTTACGTACTCTAGTTATCTTCGTGTTATATGTCCATGTTAGACTTTTGACTTTGTTCTCTCGTCTAATTATGTTATGTAATATGTTCAGACTGTGATGTATATATAATTGGCAAATTGATAGTGAATCCAATTTAGTTGCCTACGAGATAAATAAGTGTTGCTGCAAAGTACTTGAAAAACTATATTTTTCATGTATTTGATCTTGTTTCTCTGGCTTTAGCAAAAACTACTTTTACAAAATCAATCAACCCTTCGGTACATCACCAACTTTAGGTATGTAGCATTGGGGCAATTCCCCGCTGGGATCAGGCTGCATCGGTCAAGTCCGATCTCTAAACACGACGGGGATAGACTATTTGGTAAACTGATTGATCTGTTCACGGCTTTCTCAGTTGAGTCCAACATGTGATTGGATTGAGTAGGTTTGCTAGTTATCGGTTTAATGCATTGATTTGTCTTTCTCATGATGTGCTTCGTTGCTCGAATTAATATGTTTGCCAATCATGTCGATCCGATAGATTGTTTCAGATTAGATTGTATGTCGATCATCAATAAGATGCTATCTCGGTTGAGTCTGATCCATGGTATTGACGGGGACGTATACAAGGTGGTTTGATCTAATCTATTAGTCTGACGCTCATCGGAGTTTTAGCCGATGGATCATTTGTTATCCTATTAATCGGTCGATTCTATTCATAGTGGTGCTGGTACGATGTCTTTGCGCTGCATCGGTTTAGTTTGAACTACAAGGATTGATGTGTCAGGGCGCTAGCGTTAAGCTGATTGTTAGGGTTTATGGTACTTTATATGCTTTTCACGATGCATCATAGTTTTTATATGTGCTATCGAAGTCGATGCTGATGGGCCATCGCCGGTAGCGTTAGGACATGCAACTCACGCTTTTTTCCTTGTTAATTGCAGGGTCAAATTGACTAGCACGCTCTGTACACCTCTAGATTATTTAGGACCTGTACTGGAGCTAAGTAGACTCTCCCAGGCCTTCGAGTGTAAAGGTGTAAGGATCCATGTGCGATATTTGTGTCAACAGTAGGGAATCAGGGATGGTCAAGGGGTTTGCAAGGAATTACACCGTCGTTGCCACTGCCAAACCCTCACCTGCTCCTCGCCACTCCCTAGCCCACCCTAATTCTTTGCGTTGTGAGCTGAGGGCAGTTTTGCCATTTTGGAAAAACTAGCATTGATCAACGTTGACTAACATTGAAACTGATGGTTGTGGCATAAGGGGACATAAAAAACTAAAGCAGTGGCATATACAGGAACAACAAATTTTAAGTGGCATATATAGAAATTGGTAAACTTTCAGTGGCATATACGAAATTTTCTCAAAAAAGAAACCAATGTTTAATATGTCATATTAACCATATGTGCACCTTCTAATCTTAATCTTTGCACCTTTTCGCCCAGAAAATAGTGCACAAAGAACTAGATAGAATATAAATAGTTAAGTAATGCACCCCTCTACTTTTTTCTAGCTTCGTTGTAGTCAACAACGCCACTTCCAATCTGCTAGATTTGGTCGGTAGAGGCGGCAATATTAGATCTATAGGGGGATAATGCCATCGCCATGCTAAGGAAAGAAAGGAGAGAATACAGTCACCACGCTTGGGAGGAGAGTGGGGAGTGGGGACCCAAGATCTAAAGGGGAAGGTGATGACGCCACGCTTGGGATGAGAGGGTTGTAGAGGACTATTGGATTTTTTTATATTTGGCAGAAAGATGCAAAAATAGGCATTATAACGCAACCACCCTTATATATCTAGTACAAGCTAGCATTAGTAATGGGTATAGAGTACGCCCATAAGTAAAGTGTGATGACCTCCTTAGTGACATGTATATTTGAGGCATGTCACTAATGCTAGAACTTTTAGTGGCGTGCCTGAAGGACACCTGTCACAAAAGAGATTATCACCCTTTAATGATGGGCGTCTTTTATGCCCATCACAAAGGAATCTTTAGTGATGGGTAGAGATGACAGCGGGGGCATTCCTCAGTAGAGAGAAGATCATCGTCCCTGTCTCCCGCCACATATTTTTTTCTCGTTCCCCATAACCAGCATTAGGAATAACTATTCCCGATCCCTATCTTCTATCAGATTGATGGTACCCATCAGGGAGAAAATCATCATGAACAACACAATACTTTGACTGTGGTGGTGGTGTTGGGGGCACGACCGGCGGCGGTGACGAGAGGACGTTGCGTCGAGGGGGTCGTGGCTGGGCAGCAGCAGGGGACACAGTCATGTGACGATAGGGAGGCATGAGGGTGACAGTAGGGAGGTACAGGGCGACTATGGCTAAGGGTTCTGCCTAAGCTAGGGTTGTCGCTATTATATTTATACCTAAGGTTTTCAAGTCTAGTGGGGAACAATGATAGAGAACGGGAGAACATCCCCACCCTCGCTTCACCCGATGGGAAGAAAAAATTTCCCATCTTCCCGTGGAGGAAAATTTTCACAAATCCCCATTCCTAATGGGGGAATTCCCCATCGAGGAACAAAAAATGGGCTGGTTGCCTTCTAGTGACAGTAATGCTTACATATTAACCTAGGGGTACATGTTGTTATCAAATCAACTTGTCACAAAAAGTTTAATAGGAACACGCATACATTAGGCATGACGCATTAAAGCTAACGATGTTGTTAAATAATATTTCTATGGTAGTGAAATCATATTGATGTGCACCTCTAATTTTCATTTTTTATGATATGTGTAATTTGGAAATTATTGATGGTTTAACGGCGTGATGTCGGGCTGTGGGTAAAAGGTTTTTTCTCCAAATTAACAAATTAAGTTTTTTTTCTCTTTTGTCCTGGCAAGCTAGGAGAAATAATTAGTTAATAACTTTGCTACTTGTGATTAAAACATTTGCAGTTTCTATAATGGATTAATTATTCTTTGAATGCTCATCTCGATCGTTTATTTTTCAAATTAATTGAAATAGGATTATATGGCATGCAGCTAGCAACTAATTAAATGGCATACACATGTTACATGGATCTTGCTTTGGCTAGGGATCATCTGGTTGGGGTGTTATCAATGCGCTATTTGGATCATGCATGGATACGAAAGTTACGGCGTTGTCGATACGGAGAAGTAATAAATGTGCGTGTGGTACTACCCTAGCTTGGCTGCTTGATATACTGTGATTCCAAACGCAAAGTTAATTGTGCATTGTTCTAGACTTAATTTATGCTTAAGGATTGAAAAAAGTAGCAGAAATGATTTCATGCTCTCCATGCAACGAAGGTTGGCATGCATAGATGAAATATTTATTTACGAGAGTAGCATTATTATTTATATCTAACAAAAGTAAACTAGGGCCAAATATTTACTAGTGAGTTTCAGAAACGACTAAACAATTATAAATAGAAACATTAACTAAAAAGACTAAAACAACTAATATTTGAAACTGAAATAGATACTTCTACCGGAGTTAATTTACAATGCTCTCTAACACGTATGTAAGATAACAATTTAGTCATAAACACGGTGTTAAATTTTATATTTCTATGTTATTTTTTCTGTCTATATATTTACAAAAAATATTAAAATATAACTATATATAAATATTTTTAAGAAAAATAATATTATTATTACATAGAAAATCTTAATACCTTTTAATCTATTAATAATTTAAGATTTTAAGATTTGATTTCACTTATTCTAGTAAGTCATCTACAAAGTAAT
This sequence comes from Zizania latifolia, assembly GCA_000418225.1. Classification (NCBI taxonomy): domain Eukaryota; kingdom Viridiplantae; phylum Streptophyta; class Magnoliopsida; order Poales; family Poaceae; genus Zizania; species Zizania latifolia. The sequence goes on along the minus strand of KE372734.1, from coordinate 1,222,856 downwards.
AGATTAGGTTGTTAATTCTATTCCAAAGGACATTTTGGTTTGGCTCTAGGAATAAAATATTTTGATACCAGTGGATATCATGTGCCATTTCGAGTTCTAATAAAATTATTTTATATAATATTCTTATTTAAATATATATATATATATATATGATTAAATATGGTACATTTGAATATATCGATATCTCAAATATAGTGTATAGCTTGAATGTAATATAATACACTTATCTTGAAAATTTTTTAAAATACAATATATGATCGGTATATATTGATTGGAATGCTTGACTGTATTAATCGAAATAACCGGTATTAAAATTAGAATTATAGGTCACTTAATATGTACCGGGTTTAGGTGATAAAATGGTATAGGCCGTTCCGACCGATACCAAATGGCATTGATAAACTATTAAAACACGCGCTAGTACGTGCAATTTATAACGTGCTTAATTTGGATCGTCATTAAGACGCGCGTCGCGTCGTCGTACGGTCTAAACTAATGAGTGGTTGTACTGGCAATCAATGCCAGGTAACTTAATTCCAGTCTAAGTTAATGTCTAAAAATTTTGCATTGTTGCACATTGAATTATTCAAGATCGGTCCTCCCGGTTGCCAATATTGTTATTAATGTTACAATTAATATCTGTAAAACATTATACCTCCATTTCACAGGACCTAGCCTGTCCATATTTTGTCGGGAGTATTTATTTCAAAATATTTGTAACATTAATAACAATATTAATGGCAACCGGGAGGACCGATCTTGAATAATAATTCAATGTGCAACGATGCAAAAATTTTATACATTAATTTAGACGGGAATTAAGTTACCACTATGTGCCCTTATTAACTACTCTCTCAGTAGAAAACTATGGCATGCATAATATTTTGAAAAGTCAACCTTTAAAAATTTTGGCCAATAAGTACTTAAATTACAAATACATTTCGTGTATAAAAGTTATATATCAATATAACCATTTTTTGAAATGACTTTTATAAAATATTTGTTCTATAGATATTAAGAATATACTTTCACTACGGGAATCCACTGATTCAGGCACTCGGCGAAGCTCCTTTTCAATTAGCGAAGAGTTCACCGAGTGCTACACTCGGCAAAGGGTTCGCCGAGTGCCATACTCGACGAACCCGCTGTCGGCGAACAGGGGTTCGCCGAGTGTATTTTATCGGGCACTCGGCGAACCCTTCGCCGAGTGCCACGTAGGCTTCGCCGAGTGTCTGACATGGCACTCGGCACAAAAAAGGGCTAACGGTCGGGGGCCACCTTGACGGCGTGTTCGCCGAGTGCCACGCTGAGTACTCGGTGAACCAACACCTATTCGCCGAGTGCCTTACATGGCACTCAGCAAAGGCACGAACCTGACAGCGCCCGGGGACGCGCCACATGTCTGCATGCTTCGTCGGATATGTGGCGCACCCCCGGACGCTGCTGGGTTCGTGGCTTTGCTGAGTGCCACGTAGGGCACTCGTTGAACCCCATCTGGACACTTGACGAAACACGCCAGAACGCGCCACGTGGCATGATTCTGTGTGTTTGGGGCTGTTTGCCGAGTGTAAACACTCGATAAACCCTCAAATAAAATTTCATTTTTTTTAAAAAAAAATTAGAGCATTCACATACACATATACATTTATATGCACATATACACAAATCCACATACATATTCACGTATATATCCACATTCAAATCAGCGCCACATTCCACAAAATCAACGTACACATATCGAACAATCACCAATTCACATCACATTTCATCAAATTTCATCACAAGTTCACATTTCACGATTCACATCACATTTTATCACAAGTTCACATTTAACGATTCACATCACAAGGTCACAAGTGCATTACAAAGTTAGGCAACTAAAAAATTTACAACTTACTGATCTTACGATTCCCAAGGATTCCAAAGCGTTGGTGGCGTATTTGATCCCAATGCCTACGATTGAAATTACAAAAAGGAGTTAGTTAGCACAACTGTATATAGCAAAAATAATGATTACAGGGTTAGAAACTCACATTGCTGCTCTGTAGAGTGTGCGGAGATGGTTGAGGTTGAGGGAATGCAGGAGGAGGTAGCGTCGGTGACACTGGCTGGTCCATCTGACCAGAATAAGAGCCGCCCATCATCTGCACCCAATACTGCTGCATCTGGGCCTTCCAATCGGCCTGCTGGGCCTATATCCTGGCATCCATCTTGGCCCTTTGCCTTCTATATTCCTCCATCTCGGCCCTTTGCCTTCTCTCTTCCTCCATCCTAGCCTCCATCTCGACCCTTTGTCTTCTCTATTCCTCTAGCAAGGCCTACACACCATCATCGCAATGTCATTATCGTTCCAATAGAAAGAAAGTAGAAGGCTTTGAGGATGAATAGAATATGACTAACCTAGAGCTTGGTAATGGCACCCCATGATGTGTCTGAGCGATGGCGTATACCTGGACCTAAGCTCGAGCTCTGAGCTCTTAGCTGAGAGAGAGTGGGGGTGTGTGAAGTATCGAGCGCGCCATCGCCCATCCAGTAATGGTCATGCCTCTCGTCTCCTCTAGCCCTCATGACCACCTCCACGTCAATGTCATGCTAGACCGGCTCATAATCAGGGCCGTGCACCTCCCTCGCCATGGTCGTGTATTCTTGGAGGTGTTCATAGGCGCTCGGGCTTGTGTATGCCTCGGGCGGGTCATTTGGATCATATTGGTTGCCTTGCACCGCCCTCCCCTTGTAAGCCAGAGCAAATACCATGACCTGGGAGCATTCCTGACCCGCATTGGCTGTTGACTACAACAGAAAAATAGTAAGAGCCATAAAGTGCAAATGAGCGAGAGAAAGCAGACATGTAACTACATACCCATCTTTGCTCGTATTGACTCAGGTTCTGGGAGCCCTGATGGTATGGTGGCCCTCTCATCAGTAGGCGTCTCTCTCGGTAGGCATTGTGAGTGTTCTGCCACTCG
>KE372734.1:1164100-1212806 GCA_000418225.1 Zizania latifolia | reverse complement strand
GACAGCGAGCGAGTGTAGATCTGAGCGCGTGAGTTGCAGAGACAAAGATTCGGGGGCGCCTTTATGTAGTAATTCTCCGAGTGCCGAATCAAGCAGTCACTCGGCAAACACCTTGGGTTGGGTTTGCCGAGTGCCACCGATCCGGCACTCGACAACCTTGTTTCTTTTTTTAAAAAAATCTGAACAATGTTTGCCGAGTGCCAATAGGGAGGCACTCGGCAAACAATATTTCTATTTTTTAAATTTTACCAAACATGTTTCTCAGATTTTCTGTAACAAATTCTTGAATAATTTTGTAAATTTAACCACAGCATCTAGATCTCATATCTTGACACTACGACAAGTCTTGTTATTTTTAGACTTCATTTGATTTTTTTTTAAAATAAAAAACCAGTAAGGAGCATGTTGCCGATAGAGTGTCGTCACCTAGATGTCTCAAAATTTCTTTCAATTTAGTAGGTTGGGGCTAAAAATGGGCTCTAAAACATGACTATGATTTTTTTGGATATTTTGTTTCATTATTTTATGTACTTACAATTCAAAATTGACATCTTTCAATTTAAATCCTAGAAACATATTTAATTAACTAAAAATAGCAAACTGGCCTAGAAAATTGCCAAATTTTTGCATGGGATAAGATACGATGAGTTTTGATCGTAGAAAAAGTTTTAAGTTCAAACAAAAATTTAACCATTGATTTACTTTTAAACCTAACCCATTTCTTCCCTAAACTCTAATTCCTCCTCAGAGAATCTCGGTTTCTAAACATCCTACATGACAAATATGGTGGAGCTAGATGACTAGATGATGTGAATAAACGAGATTGGATTAGATGCCTCTGGGGTTCTCGCCTCCTTTATATACTCAGGAGGTGAGCCCAACAACCCAGGACTCTATCCCGAGTAGAACTTGGATTGTCTACCAAACTCAGTTGCTACATCCCTAATTACAAGGATTTTGGTACAAATAAATCTTTTGATATCATATCCGGAGCTTAACTATCCGATAAGGACTCAACTTTCCTTATCAGAATCAAATCCCTGTTCATGGGCTATACTGGACGGTCAATGCTGGTCTAGGCCTGCCCTTGGTCCGGTCTGATAAGCCCAACTGTGGGGTACCCGGGGTCATATCCAACGATTGCGATAAAAGGAGGATGAGACGCTCCGCAATTTTATCGTAAGGTTCTCGGAGAAAAGGACTACGGTCGTGGATATTGACGAGTGGGATATCATCAACTATTTTATCGATGTCCTGCACCACTCTTCGGAGTTGCATGGGACCCTCGTGAGGAAGAAGCAAAAGACCATAGCCCGGATGATCTCTATTACAGAAAGCTACGCTGACTGTGAAGATGCTCGAAAGGAAAATATAGAGCGGTCACGCCACAAGAGTCGATCTCGTCAGAACAAAGATGACCGACCTCCGTCCCCCCGATGAGAAGATGACTGACCGAGATCCTCTTGGGACAAACAAGATCGAAAGAGGAAAATAAAGAGAACTGTGGCAGCCGCCTACAGCTCATAACGCCAGGAGGATAAAGCTATGTTGGAAGAACTCGACAAACCGTGCTCGTTTCATCCAAAGGGCAAGTACACCATGTGCAAATGCTATTCTCTGCAGGACGTACTCGTCAAAGAATCCCGCAATAATCCCCACCAGAGCAAAAGATACCAGGACAATGATGATGCCCCGAAGAAGGATAGTCAGTCTCGGGATGACAACGACTTCCAGGAGCCTCATAAGATTGTAAACATTGTCTTCGGAGGTCTCGTGTTAGATGAAACCAAACGGCAACAGAAGATTCTGGATCGACGTATCAATGCCACAGGATTTGAGGAAATTCAGCAGCTGCGGTGGTCGAAAGTCCTGATCACCTTCTCTCGGATGACCAATGGACAAATGTCCCATAAACCAGGCACTGGCCGCTGGTGGTTGACCCAGTGATACTCAAAGTATGCCTGAGGCAGGTACTAATCGACAGAGGGAGTGGGCTGAATATCCTCTTCTGTCAGTCCCTCATCGATCTCGGCACCTCAGTCGATAGCCTCCAAAAAGAGGACAACTTCCCATTCTACGACATCATACCCGGACAGAGCTCGGTACCGCTCGGCTCCATAACTCTACCGGTCATGTTTGGTTCTCGAGACAACTATCGGACCGAACACATCACCTTGTGGGCCACAGCATATGGCATTCTGTTCTACGCCATCCTAGGAAGTCCATCCATAGCCAAGTTCATAGCCATTGGGCACTACCCGTACTTGGTGCTCAAGATGCCAGGTCCCGGTGGAGTTATCACTGTTTGGTGAAACATTGGCACCTCCCGTGCGTGTGAGGACTGTCTTACCCTGGCATATGCTGTCGACCTATCGGCTCAAATGGAGGAAACCCTTAGGCAAGTCCGCGCGCATCCTCCCAAAGCCACAAAAATCCTAGTCAAGGCACCAACCACATCGGGGACCTCCCCCACACTCTCGAACACCAAGAAGATCGCACTCTCCGACGTAGATCCAACAAAGACCGTAACTATTGGGGCAGGGCTCGACCCTAAATAGAAAATTCATGCTCGTCAGCTTCCTGCTCTCCAACATAGACATCTTTGCATGGAAGCCCTCCAACATGCCTGGGGTTCCTCAAGAGCTGATAGAGCACAAACTCCACGTATATCTAACTGCCAAGCCAATAAAGTAGAAGCTGTGGAGGTTTGCCCAAGATAGGAAAGAGGCGATTAAAGTCAAAATCACCCGCCTCCTAGCAGCAGGATTCATCCGCGAAGTCTACCATGCTGAATGGCTCGCTAATCCAGTCATTGTAAGAATGAAGACGGGACAATGGCGGATGTGCGTCGACTACACCGACCTAAACAAACACTGCCCGAAGGATTCCTTTGGGCTACCTCGGATAGACCAAGTAGTCGATTCAATGGTAGGATGCTCTCTCATGTACTTTCTTGACTGCTACTCCAGCTGCCACCAGATAAACCTTAAAGAAAAAGACCAGGAGAAAACATCCTTCATCACACCCTTCGGGGCATACTGTTACACAACCATGCCCTTCGGCCTTAAGAACGCAAGAGCAACCTATCAGCTGGCCATCCAGCGATGCCTTTCAGAAAAGATAGGCCATAACATCGAGGCATATGTCGACGACGTGGTCATAAAGTGTAGAGAAGGAGACAACCTCATTAGTGACATCGCCGAGACATTCGCTAACTTGCAAAAATTTCGATGAAAGCTTAACCCCGAGAAGTGCGTCTTTGGGGTACCATCCGGACAACTACTCGGGTTCATCATCAGCAACCGGGGCATTGATGCCAACCCCGACAAAATAACGGTGATAATGAAGATGGATAAACTCAACAACGCCAAAAAAGTACAGAAGCTCACCGGTTGCATGATGGCCCTTGGGAGATTTATCTCCCTACTAGGGGAAAGAGGAGCTCCCTTCTTCAAGTTATTAAAGAAAGAGGACAATTTTCAATGGACAATTGAGACTGACATGGCGTTCTCCGTGTTGAAGAAAATTCTTAACCACGCCACCGATCCTCGCGGCTCCAAATCCAGAAGAGGTCCTCCTCCTCTACATCGTCGCTAAGACCAATGTCATCAACACGACCGTAGTAATTGAGCGACCCAAAGAAGGACATGTCTTCCCAGTCCAAAGGCCGCTATATTTCATATCAGAAGTCCTCAACCTATCAAAAGCAAGGTATCCTCAAGTATAAAAGCTCCTTTACGCTGTCCTGCTCACCACTCGGAAGTTGAAGCATTACTTCCAAGCCTATAAGATTGTGGTCATGATAGAATACCCACTGGGCAATTGGACGAATCGTCAAATCGGCCATTGAGATTGAAGAATACACGATGGAGTTTCGCTCCCATACCGCTATAAAGTCACAAGCCCTAGCCGACTTTATTGCCAAGTGGACTGAAATACAGCTACCCCTAGACCGAGAAGAAAATGAATACTGGACAATATACTTTGATGGCTCCCTCAGCATAGATGGCGCTGGTGCAGGAATCCTCCTTATCTCCCCAAAAGGAGAAGAGCTACGCTATGTACTACAGCTGCTGTTTAAAGCCTCAAACAACGTTGTAGAATATGAAGCCTTGCTACACGGCCTCTGGATATCTGTATCCTTCGGGGTAAAGCGGCTTATGGTCTATGGAGACTCCAAGCTGGCTATTTGATAGGTCAACAAAGACTGGTCTTGTACCAGTGACAAGATAGATGCCTTGTGGGCTAAGGTACGGAAGCTCAAAGACATGTTCCTAGGCTTGGAATTCTATCATATTCCCCGTGACGATAATTTGGCAGCTAACGCCCTCGCCTGCCTTGGTTCCTCTCTGGCAATGGTCCCCAAGGGCGTATACGTCAAAGAGCTCATCAAACCATCAATCAAGGATGATGCAGACCAAAGTACTAGCTCATCGGCAATCATCGCCATGCTCGACGATGCCAATGATTGGCGGCAGCCCTTCATCGACCACATCCTAAAAGGCACAATACCAGAAGACAAGACCCTGGTCGAACGGCAAACAAGATGAAGCAAGCAGTATGTGGTCATCGGGGATAAACTATACAAGTGCGCAGCTTCAATGAGGGTACTTCAAAAGTGTATCTCGCCGAGCGAGGGTCTACAAATCCTTAATGAAGTTCACGCAGGGGCATGCGGCAACCATGCTAGGTAGAGAACCTTGGTTGGAAGGCCTTTTGATTAGGCTTCTATTGGCCGACAGCCAATAGCGACGCTAATGAATTAGTCAAAAAGTGCACAGGCTGCCAATTTTTTACCAAACAAAGTCACCTCCAGGCTCAAGCCCTTCAAACAATCCCACCAACTTAGCCCTTCGCTTGCTGAGGGCTTGATGTGGTAGGACCTTTTCAAAAGGCTCCCTAGGGCATCGACCGGCTCCTAGTAGCTATAGACAAGTTTACCAAGTGGATAGAAGTCATACCCCTGAAGAACTGCACGGCCAAGAAAGCAGCACAATTCATCGAAGGAATCACTTACCGATTTGGCATCCCAAACCAAATAATAACCGACCTCGGGACTCAGTTCACAGCAAATGATTTCTAGGATTTTTGCGAGGAATGACTGATCGAGGTCATGTATGCGTCGGTCGCCCATCCTCAGGCGAATGGACTGTGCGAGCGCGCTAACGGGATGTTCCTACAATGTTTAAAGGCCTGAATTTTCGATCCTTTGCAGAAATACGCTAGGAAGTGGTGACAAGAACTACCAGCAGTACTCTGGGGGCTCCGCACGTAGCCAAACCGAGGCACAGGGCAGACACCCTTCTTCCTGGTCTATGGTTCTAAAGCAATCCTACCAAGTGATATGCTACATAACTCCCACCGGGTTTAATATTATGACGAAGGAACCGTGGAACAGACAAGGGCTAAAGACATCGACTCTATCAAAGAAGCTCGGATAGCGGCCATAGTTTAGTCAGATCGGTACCAATAAACCCTTTGGCGATATCATGACCGCAACGTACAAAATAGAAGCTTCAAAGTAGGCGATTTGGTACTTCACCGAGTACAATCAACCATCGGGATGCACAAACTCTCTGCTCCCTAGGAAGGGCCCTTTATTATTTCTAAAGTAACAAGACGAGGGGCATACAGACTAACGCGACAAGACGGGCAAGCAGTACTAAACCCTTGGAATATCGAGCACCTTCGCCGGTTTTATGCTTACAAAATTTTGTTAATAATCTTCTTCGATGATCCATGTCCAGGCACTCGTCGACCCCGAGACACCATTTTCTTCATCGACACTACCGAGTACTTCCCCTCGAACATGCTTCAGGGTCAGGAAGGGGTCAGCCCTCAGGCTGTATACCCGTAGTCGAGCATTACTTTTGCCGACCTTGTCGACTACTTCCCCCTAGGCATGTAACTAGGCCAGGAAGGGGTCAGCCCTCGGGCTATACACCCACAGTCGAGCATTACTCTCGTCGACCCATGCCAATTACACCCCGCTCTGTGTTGGGTGCTAGACGGTCACCGTGCATGCAACCGGTTTAGGGAGAGAGTCAACTCTTTAGTCATACACCTACAATAGCGCACCTTGAAGAACTCGCTGACTATTGCAGACTACATCCTCCTCCGAGTTGGGTGGCATTCGGCCGCCATGCACACAACCGGACCCGGGAGAGGGTCGGCTACTTAGCCGTACACTGGCAGTCTCATATCTTTATCGACTCCACCGATAAAGCACCGTGTGGGTAGTAAGCAAACATACAACAAACGGTACACGATGAATAAAACACATTTCAAAGACTCTTTTATTTCTTCAAGACTAATTTTTTATAGGAGCAAGACTACCTCAAAAAGAAGGAGACACAACAACAGGTACACTACTTCAAAGAAGGAGACGCAGCCTCCTTCAATCAAAAGAAAAAATGCTCTGACAGTCAGAGACAGCATTCTACGAAGCAAACGCGATGGCTACAAGAACCGAGGTTGTCATAGCAACTCTGCATGCTGTAGCATCAACCTATCATGACCGCCACGAGCGCCGAGTATCCCGAGGGCCACCACTGTGGCAGTAGCGACTCCACGCAATCCTCGCCTTCATCAAAGGAGATCGTCACCGACCCTGAGAGACCAGCACAAAGGGAGAGCAGTATTTGCCCGGCCCCGACGGTAGAGTCGGATACCTTCCTAGGACGCCTGTGCCGACGAACATCTCCAGCTCTTCCCGCAGGATCGAGCTTCTACCTTAGCATTCGGACATCAACATAGGCGGCACAGGAGCACCGGATGGTAGCATGTTAGCAGAAAGATCTATGCTACCAAAAAGTCTCAGGATGGATACAACCTCTTGCTGCGACGATGAAGCCAAGAGTCGTGCACTACACGAGTAAAGATAAAACAAACTCACGTAAGGATCAACATACTAGACAAATACGATGGTTTGAGATCAGAGCAGCCAGATTAGTGGGTCAAGCCAGCACATCACAGATCCATGGAGCAGCAAGCGACATCAACAATCTCTCCCTTGTAGGTGTGAAGAAGAAGGAATCTCAAAATAGAAGTAAAGGAATCAAGAGGACCCGTTGCAAGACTCAGATGGGGGCAGGGGGCATCGATTTAAATAGAGGCGTTCCCACAGCCACCAGCACAACGAGTGCCGCTTTGATCGTCGTGCGCTTTTTGACAGAGAAGGCGAAGCGGTTCTCACCGCATTGTCTCCGCCAGTGCGCTGCATGCTGCACATGACTCTCTCAGAAGCATGACGTCTTTTCAGCCTTTTCGTCTGCCACACGATGACCACGGATGGGAGAAGGAATTATGAAATAGCCTTTTCTAGCACAACAGATGAAGTCCGTGACGGTTCAGACTGTCCACGCTAGTGGGTCCCATGCTTGGGGGCTCACGCACGCTCGAAGATCTTCATGCTCGAGGGCTCACGTGCCCAAAGATCTTCACTCTCGAGGGCTCACGCGCTTGAGAACTCTCATGCTCGGGGGCTCCCCTGACCCAAAGTACGAGTTCTCGGGACTAAAAATCGTCGAGAGCTTACAAGCTCAACAGGCCTCAACCCCGTGGGCATCTAGATGGATGAGAGACCCGAACAACAGGACATCAATTTACTCAAAGACTCAAGACCAATTTCTTTCCAGTCCATCATAAGTTCAAGACTTTAAGCACGACCTCTTTCAGCAAGGTCTCAATGACGATAGAAGACAGAATTATAAAGCGAAAGATTATTACTTGCAGGATATTCTTGGACCATCGAGCAAAATGTTCTATTTAAGTTGAGGCTCAAGGGCTAAACCGTGTGGGTGCACCTCTGCGGTGCACCTTACACAAAAGAAGGAGATCAAAAGCTTTTTAAAAGACATCAAGGTTTGATTAAGATGTTGAAGTTCCAAATTTAAGGAGAGCTTCTTCAACCAAGCCAAGAAGAGCTCAGGGGCTGCTGTTGAGGATATGATCCCTAGATACCCTATAGTTGGGCTTATCAGACCTGACCAAGGGTAGGCCAAGACAAGCATTGACCATCTGATATGGCCCACAAACAGGGGTTTGATTCTGATAAGGAAAGTTGAATCCTTATCGGGTAGTTAAGCTCCGGATATGATATCTAGAGGTTTATTTATACCGGAATCCTTGTAATTTAGGATTTAGTACCCGAGTTTGGTATAAAATCTAAGTCCTACTTAAGATAGAGTCCTGGGTTGTTTGGCTCACCTCCTAAGTATATAAAGGAGGCGAGACCCCCCTAGCGGACAAGCTTTTCAGCATATTTTTATTGCTTTCGATGCTCCAAGCCTTCATAGAGTCGTATTGTAAGATCCACCATCATAGTACACACCAAAACATTAGACATAGGGCTATTATTCTCCGAGAGGCTTGAACCAGTATAAACCTTAGCTCTTGTATTCTAGAGTCGACCATCGGGTTCGAAGGCGTTGCGCTTCCCTTACACATATCTAATCACCACCACAGGTACCTCCTTGAGTGGACTGATTGGTGATTCACCGACAGGAACTTTAACATCTTTGTTGAACTTTAATGTCTTTCAAAATGCCTTTGATCTCCTGCGCTCATGTGAGGTGCACCGCATAGGTGCACCCACACGGTGTAGCCCCCGAGCCTTGAGATAAATGAAACATTTAGCTCGAGGGTCCAAGAAAAATCCTGCATAAAATAATCCTTTGAAATTTGCTGCTGACGTCGAGACCTTGCTGGGAAAAGGTCATGTCTGAATTCTTGAACTCGCAATAAACTGAAAGGAAGTTAGTCTTGAATCTTTGAATAAGTCCATATTCAGCTGTCCAGGTACTCAACTGCCTAGATGCTTTGAGAGGATGGAGTTCATCGAGCCTGCCAGTTCTCGAGGACACCGGTCCTCGGGATCTCACACTTCTAGTCCAGCGAGCCCCCGAGCACAAGAGTCTACGAGCGTGTGTGAGCCCCCGAGCGGGAGAGTCTTTAAGTGCACGCAAGCCCCCAGGTATGAGGCTCACTAGCACAGGGGATCTCAACCGTCGTGAACTCCGCCCGGTGCACCAAAAAGGCACTTCATAGTCACAATTAATGCACGTTCAGTGTAAAATGACCGAAAAGATGTTCCATCCCTGACTAGACCATGTGCGAGTGCGACCAGTGGGTAGAGAAGTGGAACCGTCAGGTCGCCTTGATCGCCGTGGACACAATGGTCGAGGCAGTGCCCCTAATTGTGGCGATTGCGCCCTGCCTCTGTGCGGTGACCATGGGATAATTAAGCCAATTTTTCTGCTCCCCGAAGTGCACGCCATCCATTTGAATCTCTTCCTTTCACAACTGCTAATTCTTCTGCTTTCCTCTCCTTCTCTGTTCATCTGTCTAGCTCATCGCCGCTCAGGTCACCACTGTGTCTACTTGGTCTACTACAAGAAAGCTAGTTAGTTGTTTCAACTCAAACCGATGGCTTCCGCATGTCCACCATAGTCTTCGGCTTCGCCGTCCTGCTGTTTGGGTGGGAGAAGTCCAAAATGTCCAAGGACAACCTGCGGGATCTAGTGGCAGCCAGATTCCTACTAGAGCGGGCGGTGTCGAGGTGGTGCTCGGTGAAGGGAGGGGAGTTCCCAATGCCGAACACCCACAAAATTGTCCTGTTCAAGTCCTTCCTAGAGCGTGGGTTCGGTCTGCCCACGCACCAATTCCTCTGGGGCTTTCTTCACCACTACGGAATTGCCCTTGGCCACCTCTCACCCAACATGATCCTCCACATTGCCTTCTTCATGCATCTGTGAGAGGCGTACCTAGGAGTGGATCCACACTGGAACATCTTCCGATACTTCTACGTTCTCCGCCATTCAACGAGGACCAATGCGATCGGTGGGGTGATGCTCCACCTCCGCTCCGTGCGATCTGGCGAGTATCTATAGATGCCTGTCACCTCTTCGAACAAAGGGTGGAAGGCAGAGTGGTTATACGGGGCGAACCACCCTCCAGCCATCGGGGCGGATATCGGCCCGAAGCTGGCGTCCCTGATGAGCTGGAGAAACCAGTGCTCCTCAGCCGATGAGGATCAGGTCCGAGAGCTGGTGGACGTGGTGAAGGAGATCTGAGATGGTGGGCAGACCGGAATCAGGGTCACAGTTTGCTTCTTGCTGTGGCAGATATCCCCGCTGTAGGCCCGAGATAAGGCGGCCAATGAGATGGTCAGGCCTTTTGACCCATGAGCTCTAGAGCCCAGGTGGATGCCGTGGGAAAGGTTACAAAATATCTCAACTCCTTTTTCACCGAGAATCCTAGCTTCCCGAATAACCTTGGGTTCACGACGTACTGCGTCTCGAACCCACGATCCCGAGTGAGTCTTTTAACCTTCTATTCTTTTTTGCTTTGCTTTGTTTTTCATTTTTGTCTTGTACTTATGCTTGACCACCCATGCGGTGTGATGCGCATAGCTGTAGGGTAACGCTGCAATCTTCTCGTAGGTGCTACTCCCTAAGCACCCCCGAGGGGTCAACCCACCTCATCGTCGGCCAACACGAGGAGGTGGCACTCCATCCCTTCCACTCCAAAAGGAAAAGGGGATCGAACTCGGTGGGATGAGCAAGCACTTGAAGCCCACTAAAGTCAAGGTGGGTGGAACCCTGGTGATTGGCAGGCACCGGCTGATCCTCGACACCAAGGAGCCCAAGGAGGAGGGGGAAGCTATGATCTCTAAGGCGACACTGGCCTCTCCCCGCCCCATTCCGGTGAAGGTGCCTAGACGGGCGGCTTCCATGTCCTTCTGCCTTGCGTCGAGGTGATATTGATGTTGATGTATGTGTACCGCTTCTTCTTCTCTGCTGCTAATATTCATGTGTTTCCATTTTTAGGGTGGATGGAGTTGACCTTTCATTGGGGCCATCGGTGGTGGAGTCGCTCCCTGGCGTGGCCATGGAGGCTGAGGCATCGGGCGTCATGGAGGCCGTGGCCGCAGTGATCGAGGAAGGCGGCACGGCCCCCGTCGATGTGGGTGCCATGGGCCTAGTCTTGGCCCTAGGGGGCAAGGACGTTGCCACGGTGTCAGAGGCGATCGTCGATCCTCCAGCTGATGAGTCGGCTGTCGAGGAGGCTGCTGCAGGTGCGGTCGTCAAGGGTGACGTTGCTAAGGTCATTGATCTACCCGAGGGAGCTAGGTCGGATCCACAGCCCCCGGGCCCGATGGTGGTGGATGGCCTTGAGCCAGAGGCTAGATCGAGGGCTCCTAACGTGGAAGTTGCGGCCTCCAATCCCATCCTAGGCCCGATGCTAGGGGTGGCCACCCCTCTCCTGTCGTAGCTTGTGGACGTAATTCCTATTTTCCCTCTAGTACACTTTTCCTTCTGAGTCATTGTTTTGATGGTTGCCTATGTTCTGCAGCTATTCCAGGCGCAATACGTGTCAGAGGTAGGGGGCGTGGTAAACCTCAAGGCCAAGGTTGAAGCACTCCGCCGCGAGCGTGATGATCTCCTAGCCCAGAATGCTAAGCTAACACGCAGGGCTGCTACGACGGAGACCTCCGTGGCTGGTGCGGCAATGACGGTCGAGAATGCCACTCAAATGGCAGAGGAGGCTGAACGCCAAGCGGCGGCCTCAAGGATTATGGTCGAGGAGGCGAGGGAGACCGAAAGAGCCACCCGATGGGCCCTCGACATGGCGAAGGAGTCGGTGGAGTCATCCGCCACTAAGTAACGTAGTAAGCTTTTCTCAGGGGATCACCCCTTTATTCATGCCCTTTTTTCACTTGGTCTTAGTCTTCATCAATCTTTTGCTTGCAGGGAGGCACGATTGGGATCGTGCTCATATCGAAGAAATCGAGGAGGAGGCTGTCAAGGTTTGCGCAGTGATCGAGCACGCATACTCGCTCCTGGTCGAGGACGTCGATGCGAAGTTCTGGCATAAACTTGAGGGGTTCGAGACCCAGCTCTGCCTCCTTGTTGATGGGGCGGTGAAGTCTGGAGCTGAACAAGCCTTAGTTTATGTCTGGGCCTGCTTCACTTCGGTCGATCTTCAAGAGCTAGAGCGTGGACTACCCGCCGAAGTGATCGATGACCAGGCCACGGGGTTCCGGCAGGAAGTGGAAGGCGTTGCCACTGTAATTGCTGAGGATCATCAGTTCCTTCCTCTTCTTGAGGATCTCGCTACTAGGGTGGTGTCCCCTGAAGCTCAGGATCTGGCTACATCGTCCTCTGAAGCTCAAGATCCGGCTACGTCGTCCCCTAAGGCTCTAGATCTGGCTGCATCCCCTGAGGCTCGAGATCTAGCTACGTCGTCTCTTGAGGCATAGTTGTATTATAACCTACTCCAAAGATAGGAGTGATCATTTTAAAACCTCATGCTTTAAGAACTTCTGGCTCTTCCTTTATGAAGTAAAGATAGCATTTTTGTATTTCGCAATTTTTAAGTCCTAACTGCATTTTTGCCTCAAGGAATTTAGGCCATATAGTACTCGAAGCGTGGCCCTTAGGCTACGCATGCGCCTACCGACATCAGGTCAAACAAGCCCTTGAGGGATTCGTAAGTTTGTGGTTTTACTAATCCTTCGCGTGCCTGAAGCGAGATTTCGAGTCCCCGGTATAGCCATATAGGCTCAGGTGCAGGGAACTAATGCCGCTTATGCACCGATCCTGACGTCAGGCATCACGAGTTCTTGAGGCCGCTGGGACATGAAGTTGAGGCATTAGGACTCGAGCCCTCGATGGACTTAGCTATTAGCTGGGGGTCAAGAGGGTGCAAACACGAACTCTTTTTTGCCCGTGCGGTTGCTAATGCCAAACCCAGAGAAAATCTATAGAGGCACAACCATTTGAGCTAGACGCGCGATGCTTCAACTTGACCCTTACAGTGCTCGAACCTAGCGATTGTTACCGACAAAGATGAATAACATAGTTTTTCTTAGTGAAAAACTTGAACTTTATTTCATATAAGGCAAAGAGTACATAGCTAAAAAAGAAAGGGGGAAGATCGATATTGACGGCGTTTGTTGTCTTCGGCCAAATTCAGGGTAGAGTCAGGTTAAAGCCTTCTGGCGATGGCTTATCTCGATGTTGATCCTCGTTGGTTTGCCGTCTTCTTAGGTTCGATCTGCTACCCCTGATGCATTATGATGTCCTCGCTAGTCTTCTTGTGCCACACTTTCTTTTGGGTCTGATGCATGCGTGGTCGATTCTTGGTGTTGTCCCTTTGGTTCCTGACGTCATCACGCCGGTCATCCTCCGAGCGCTCAAACCTTCGCCTGTCCTTCTGAGGCCTCTAGTCATTCTTCCCGGGTCTTCTATGCCACAGCCTCGTTGAGTCGGTGCGGTAGGAGGAACTAGATCTGGGAGGCGTAGTATTGTCGTCGGTGGACTCGGACCATGTCCTAGTAAGCCATCTGGCTAGGCGGCCTCTAGCATGCTCGGGAAAATCCCCCCGATGATGGGAGCCTCGGGGAGGCGATTCCCCGAAGGTCTGGCGAAGGTATCGGATGACTTGTTCAGCAACTTGATAAGAGAGCTGGCACAGAGCCAATTCCTGTGCAGTGTTAGCCAGATGCTGCATGGCTCGATCCTTCTTTTGCAGGAGAAAAGGATCAAGACTCCGGCTTGACGACCGCTCGAGGGTTTGGACCGAATCAAAAGGAATCAACCTTCTGATTAAATCGGCACATACGTCGTGTTGCCCAAGACGAGCGTCATCCCATGCTTGGCTAAGAGTTGACGTGGTGATGCCATCAGATCCTGGTGAAAGCATCGCGATCCCCTACCTATCGCGCCAACTATCAATGAATCACTGATCAGTCCACCCAAGGGGGTACCCGCGGTGGTGATTAGATATGTGTAAGGGAAGCGCAACGCCTTCAAACCTGATAGTTGACTCTAGAACAGAAGAGCCAAGATTTATACTGGTTCAGGCCTCCCATAGGATAATAGCCCTATATCTAGTGTTTTGCTGTGTACTATGATGGTAGATCTTACAATACGACGTAATCAAGCTATGAAAGCTTGAGGCATCGAAAATAAGAAAAATATGGTGAAGCTAGATGACTAGATGATGTGAATAAACGAGATTGGATTAGATACCTCTGGGGGTTCTCGCCTCCTTTATATACTCAGGAGGTGAGCCCAACAACCCAGAACTCTATCCCGAGTAGAACTTGGATTGCCTACCATCTCGGGTGCTACATCTCTAATTACAAGGATTCTGATATAAATAAATCTCTTGATATCATATCCGGAGCTTAACTATCCGATAAGGACTCAACTTTCCTTATCAGAATTAAACCCCTGTTCATGGGTCATACCGGATGGTCATTGCAGGTCTTGTCCTGCCCTTGGTCTGGTCTGATAATCCCAACTACGAGATACCCGGGGGTCATATCCCTGACAAACCCTGGCCTAGCCCTTTCCCACAACGGAGTAAAATATGCGCTTTATTTTTAACAAATATAACAAAGTGTAGAAACACTTTGTAATTCAAAGCTAGCACTTGTAATGAAAGTAGGGAAAATAAAAAACTAAAAAGAACCCAAGGGCATTTAAGTATTTTTCATTATTTAAACAAGAAAATGAAAATCAATAATCAGGTTTGCCAAATAGTACAGACTATTCAACGAGCAGATTACTCAACTTGCTAAATTATCGAATAATCAAAATTATACTATAATCATGATTATTTTAAGACATCCCAATGAAGGCATGTGCTATGGCGGCGCTACACATTTGTGCTTCTCCTAGCACAGCTAAGAAAAAAAGGAAGGAAGAAATAGTGCATGCTAGTCAGTGAATCACCGAGCAGTCTACCCAAGGGGGTACCCGAGGTTGTGATTAGATATGTAAGGGAAGCGTAGCTCCATCGAACTCGATGGTCGACTCTAGTAAACAAGAGCCAAGATTTATACTGGTTCATGCCTCTTGAAGAATAATAGCCCTACGTCTAATATTTTGATGTATTATATGGTGTCTATCTTGCTATCAACCTAAGCAATTGAGATTAGATGATCTCTGGGGTGCCTCGCCCCCTTTATATACTTATGGGGCGAGCCCAATGACCCAGGACGCTATCCCGAGTCGATCTCTATAATACCTGAAGGAAATATGCCCAAGAGAATTCTGGGGGAATCAGAAGTTCTGACCTGAGGCCGAAAGTTCCGAGTTCTGGAGCATCCCTGTACATGTGGATACCGTAGAGGCACCGCTGCTACTGCGGTGCTGATCTTCTTCTGTGGAGATTGTCGAACTACACCGACTTCGCCGCCGACGATCGGACGGAGCTGGGTGGAGTCGATCGAGGATGCTCTTCATCGACTCTACTTCCGCTGTCCGAGCGCGTCTCATGGCTTGAGTAACGATCTATGATCCCATTACACGCATGGTTCTTTGACGCATGAGGTAAAAATTTTGAAATTAATGCTAGTGTAGCCTCCCCATAACCCAACAGTAGTATCAGAGCTACGTACATAGTGTTTGATCTGGATCGATCACATATAGGTGATATGTGGTGGAAATAGATTAGATCTACTGTTTTTCGTCGGATTTTTGGAAGTTCCGAGTGTGACCCGGAAGTTCCGGGCTGAAATAAACTTCAATACATAATGTTTTTTTTTAAGTTCCGGTTGGACCGAAAGTTCTGGACAGAAATAAATTCCATACAGAAGGTTATTTTAGGAAGTTCTAGGTATGACCCGGAAGTTCTGGGCCTAAATAAATTTGAGTCAGAAGGTTGATTTCGGAAGTTTTGGCCCTGAGTCGGAAGTTCTGGGCCCTTCGACCGAAAGTTCCGGGTCTTGTCCAGTCACGTGTAGATTCTACACCTATCTTGTTTTTGTAGAGAATGTTGTGACTGGTATGGCCTTGCAATGTATAAGATACAAGCATGTAATTTTCATGGCCTGCGTGTCATGGTTAATTGCAGCCCAAGGTTGTTCAAATGTTGTACGACCTGCGCGTCGACATGTGATGCTTCTCCTCATGTAATTAGTTTAGTGCTATTAGGTGTAATAGACTGATACAAGTTCATGGAGACCTGAAATGTGATGACCCGAAGGACAGGAACCATGGAGATGGAGATCACCGTGTGAAAAGGGCCATACTATGTTACAGTTAATATGATTGCCTGTGATGTTTTCTTATATTCCTGTATACTATTCTTTTATGCTCTGTGTGCGGTAGGCATCGTTACCATGTTAGAATAGTTTTCCTCAGAAAATTAAGAGTCATTGATGCCATTTCTAATAGCTACACCTATAAAGGTTTTGATCATTGTATGGTGGATCTGCCAAAGCAGGGTGCCATCTTTTATCTTGATCTGTTAGGGTGGATGTCGGACAACCATATGCATAGTATTGGTTTGCTTAACAAAGCTATCAAAATGGTTTTGGGCTTTGGGGCATGGAGTTGGGCATCGAGGCATAGGATTCTACCTCAATGAACAAGAGTCACATAGGGATATGATTAGCAAAGTGTTGCTTACCTATGTCACTAATCTTCTAGCAGTGATGCCAAAGCTCACTAGGAGTTAGTTGAATATGGATCTTGTCCCACTATGTGTCGTTAGAGGGAGAGCGATCATTTTACATATAGTGAAATATCTTTTATTTGATAGAAGATTCACATAGCATAGTGCTGAACATTGCATTTTTGTTGTAGATCATGGCACCTACTGCTAAGAACACTTTCACTTTTAATTTGTGATCAATTCTTGAAAAGAAAAAGCTTTCTGGAACAAACTTTATTAACTAGTATAGAAACTTGAGAATTGTTCTCAAGCAGGAGAAAAATAATTATGTTCTAGAGGAACCCCACCCTGATGTACCAAAGGATGATACATCACTTGCTGATAGGCGTGCTTATGAGAAGCACGCTAATGATTCAGTTGATGTTAGTTGTCTGATGCTTGCATGCATGTCCTCTGAGCTTTAGAAGCAATATGAGGACAAGTACGTCTACGATATGATCGTGGGACTCATAGACATGTTTAAGAACCAAGCATGGACTGAGAGGTATAATGTCTCAAAGTCCTTGTTTGTGTGCAGGTTGGCAGAAGGTAGTCTAGTGAGTCCTCATGTGATCAAGATGATTGGTTACATTGAGAACCTAGAAAAACTTGGGTCTACTCTTGATAAAGATTTGGCCACAGATATGATTCTTCAGTCGCTTCCTACGAGCTTCGAGCCGTTCATTCTGAATTTTCATATGAATGGCATGAAGAAGAGCATGACTGAATTACATGGGATGCTCAAGACAGCCGAAGAAAGCCTTAAGAATAATCTTAGTCATGTGATGATGGTTCAAAAGGAAATTAAAAAGAGAAAGCGTAAGGAAAAGGTTAAAGCTTCAGATGCGATCTCGAGCTATAGATCTAATCTAGCTAAAAAGTCCAAGTCTAGCCCTGCTAACTCTGACACTTGTCACCACTACCATAAGACTGGTCATTGGCGGAGGAATTACAAGTTGTACTTGGAAGAACTCAAGAAAAAGAAGGAGTGTGACTTCCACTTTAGGTATAAATGTTATTAAAATTTATCTTACTACTCGTCCAAGTGATTCATGGGTATCTTATACCGGATCAGTGATTCACACTTACAAATCGTTGCAGGGACTGAAAAGGACAAGGAAGTGCGCAAGAGGCGAATTGGATGTTCGCGTCGGCAATGGTGCAAAAGTTGTTATTTTGGCCGTCGACGTTTATTCTTTGTCGCTACCCTCAGGATTAGTTTTAGAATTAAATAATTGTTATTTCATTCCCGCCTTGGGCAGAAACATTATCTCTTCGTCATGTTTAGAGGAAGACGGTTTTGAATTCGTAATAAAGAACAAGTGTTGTTTGATACTTTCGAATGGTATGCTCTATGGTGTTTGTTCATCGTTGAATGGTTTATATATTCTGAATCTTGGGATACACATATTTATAACGTTAATACCAAGAAGCCTCAGCTTAATGATTTGAATCCTATCTATGTATGATATTGTCGTTTAGGTCATATAAATGAGAAGCGTATGCAGAAGCTCCATAAAGATAAGCTTTTGGAGTCATTTAATTTTGAATCGTTTGACACATGTGAATCTTGTTTACTTGGCAAAATGACTAAGATGCCTTTCACTGGTCAAAGCGAGAGGGCAAATGAATTGTTAGCCATTGTACATACTGATGTATGTGGACCAATGAGTTCTACGTCCAGAGGTGGTTTTTAGTACTTCATTACTTTTACCGATGACTTTAGTAGATTTGTTTACATCTACCTAATGAGGCATAAGTCAGAATCCTTTGAAAAGTTAAAGGAATTCTAGAATGAGGTACAAAATCATACAGGCAAAATAATTAAATTTCTGCGATCGGATCATGGAGGTGAATATTTGAGCCATGAGTTTAATGATCATCTGAAATAATGTGGAATTGTTCCATAGCTGACTCCACCAGGCACGCCTCAATGGAATGGGGTGTCCGAGCGGAGGAACCGAACTTTGTTAGACATGGTCCGGTCAATGATGAGTCAGTCTGATCTTCCATTGTCCTTCTGGGGATTCGCTCTAGAAACTGCTGCTTTCACACTAAATAGAGTTCCATCTAAATTGGTAGAGAGGACACCATATGAGATATGGACTGCGAAGTATCTCGGATTGTCTTTTCTAAAGATATGAGGTTGTGAGGCCTATGTAAAACGTTTGACGTCTGATAAGTGCATTCCCAAATCTGATAAATACTTCTTTGTGGGGTATCCGAAAGTGCATGGCCATGCCACTACGATCAAAGATTTGATCATGATTAATCCACTACTTGATCGAGTGAAGTATCGAGCTATTACAAGGGTGGCATGAATCTCACCTTGAGCTTGACTGATGTCGTGTGGTAAAGGGATTGGTGCGTGCGTATATCAAGTTTTAGAAAATATGATTTTGATTTTGTATGCTTTCGGGGGTCAATATATGCTGCTAGATACCGCTATTGATCGGCGATCTAGAAAGTGTTTCCGGGTAGCGACCGTTTGCATATGAACCTATCGGGTCACACGCTTAAGGGGATGGGATTCGAAAGCTTGCAAGAATTGGCTCTTGTGCAAGTGAGAGATTAATGGAAATATGCCTAAGAGAATTCTGGGGGAATCAGAAGTTCTGGCCTAAGGCCAGAAGTTTTGAGTTCTAGAGCATCCGAAAGTTTCGGTTAGACCGAAAGTTTTGGGCCAGCTCCAGTTTTGGTTTCTGGAGGAGCCAGAAGTTCCGGTTGGACCGAAAGTTCCGGGCCTGCCTGAAAGTGAAATCTGGACGAGCCAAAAGTTCTGGTTAGGACTGAAAGTTCCGGGTCAAAATAAATTCGATACAGAAGGTTATTTTTGGAAGTTTCGGTTAGGACCGAAAGTTCAGGGTCCAGACTAATAGATTAGATCAGTTGGGCTTTAATACTGATTAAAGGCACATGAGAGCGCACTATATAAGGAGAGGAGGGGCTAGGACGAAAAGGCTGCTGTCATTGCTATAGGTTTGACCTAACCCTAGCCGCCACCTCTCCTGGCTACATCGGTTGTGGTTATCTCTCCGTTGATCTCCTGCGTGGTACTAGCATACCAGTGTGAGGTGATCCCGTCCCTGTACGTGTGGATACCATAGAGGCACCGCTGCTACTACGGTGCTGATCTTCTCCCTTGGAGATTGCCAAACTACACCGACTTCACCGCCGACGATTGGATAGAGCCGGGCGGAGTCGGTCGAGGACGTGCTTCATCGACTCTACTTCTGCTGCTCGAGCGCATCTCTTGGCTTGAGGTAACGATCCATGATCTTATTACATGCATGGTTTTTGGGAGCACGGGGTAAAATTTTTGAAATTAATGCTAGCGTATACTCCCCATAACCCAACAATACCTAAGATTACATTCCAAACTCGGGTATTAATTCCCTAGTTACAAAGATTCTGATACAAATATATCTTTCCATACCAGATGCAGGATTTGGTTCTCCGATAAGCACTCAACCTTCCTTATCGGGACTAAACCCCCTTCATGGGGTATCAAGAGGGGCGCTAACGTCGGCTCTTTTTTGCTTGTGCGGTTGCTAGCACCAGAGCTGCTTCATAGGGGCACAACCGTTTGAGCTACGCGTATGACGTTTTGCATCGACTTGAGGGGCTCCGAGCCTAGCGGGTCGGCGATAAAAGTGTGTGATGCGAAAATTTTGACTTTATTTTATATATGGCAAAGGTACGTAGCTAGATAAAGGGAAGAACTTGATTTGGCCGGTGCTCCGCGCTCTCGACAAAATTTGGAGTGGTGTCGGATTGCGGCTCCCGAGGACGGTATAGCCTAGCGTCGATCCTCGCTGGTCAGCCATCTTCGTGATCCTGGTCCGCTACTCCTCCTATATCAGGATGTCCCTATTGGTCTTCTTGTGCCACATCCTTCTATGGGTCCATCAACGTCGACATTGTCCCGAGGTGTCATCCTAACCTTCCTTTCCCAAGCGCTTGAATCGACGGGGCTGCCCCCTATGGGCCCCACCCATTCTTCCTAGAGCTCTTGTGTCGAAGCCTCGTCAATCTAGTGCGACGAGAGGAGCTAGAGCTAGGAGCAGAGGTGTCGTCGTTGTTAGCCCCAGAGTGTGTCCGAGCGAGTCATCCAGCTAGTCATCCTCCAGCATGCTCGAGAAAGTCTTCCTAAGAACGATAAGAGGAGCTCCATGGGAGCAGGTCCTTGGGACGCCTTGAGAAGTATTGAATCAGCCATTCTGCCATCTGCCCAGCTAGTTGATCCATCGCTAGCTCTTTGATGGTGTCAGCCAGACATGTCGAGTAACAAAAGGGTCGAGGGTCCGATACGGCGATCGGTCCGACGGTAGCATCGAGTCGAAAGGAACTAGCCTTCCACTTGAATCGGTGATGAACGTGGTGTTGCCCAAGACAAATGTTGTCCTAGGCTTGGCAGAGAGCCGGTTGGTGATGCCATTTGATCCTGGTGAAAGCATCGTGATCCCCTACCTGGCGTGCTAATAGTCGATGAATCACCGAGCAGTCCACCTAAGAGGGTACTCGAGGTGGTGATTAGATATGTAAGGGAAGCACAGCGTCTTCAAACCTGATGGCCAACTCTAGTAAAGAAAAAGCCAAGATTTATACTGGTCAACTTCAGTGTTTTGATGTATTATATGGTGCCTAAGCTTACAAAGCAATGTGCTTCAGAGCTATCAACCTAAGCAATTGAGATTGGATAATCTCTAGGGGGTGCCTCGCCCCCTTTATATACTCAAGGAGCGAGCCCAACGACACAGGACTCTATCCCGAGTCGGTCTCTATAATACCTATGATTACATGCCAAACTCGGGTACTAATTCTCTAATTACAAGGATTCTGGTATAAATATATTTTTCTATACCAGATACGGGATTTAGTTCCCCGATAAGGACGCAGCCTTCCTTATCGGGACCAAACCCCATTCATGAGCCATACCGGACTTCAATGCTAGGCTTGGCCTGCTCTTGGTCTAGGCTAATAGCTCTATCTTAGGGTACCCGAGGGTTACATCTTAGACAGTAGCCCCTGAGCTCTTCTTAGCTTGGTTGAAAAAACCTTCGACTGAACAAGCTGAGAGGAGCTCATCTTCTAATTTTGGATCTTTGTACTTCTGCTGAAGTCCTGATAATCCTGGAAAAAAGCTTTAATCTCCTTCTTTATGTGAGGTGCACCCACACGGTGTAGACCCTGAGCCTCGAGTTAAATGGAACCTTTTAGCCTGAGGGTCAAAAGATATCCTAGGGTAGAGAAACCTGCTGATGCCTTGGTCTTGATAAATCTTTGAAGCTTATCGATAATCACAAATATGTCTTGTCCTTTGGAGTTGTTTTGCACTCGGGTGAAGCTTGCTCAAAGAATACGGTCGTCGAGGTTTTGTGGCCATCTTGATCACAAATGTGGCTGGCCTCGAGCCCCCGAGACTTAGCTCTCGAGAGCATAATCCTTGCATCGTGAGCGTTGAGCTTGAAAAATCCCTAAAGCGCAATCCCTCGAGCGAGCGGGCCCCCGAGCATGCAAGGTAAGGTGGATGAGTCCCTGGGCGCGTGATTCCTCGAGCGTATAGGCCCTCAAGCACGAAAGGTCTCTGGTGCGCCAACCCCTGAGCGTGTGAGCCCTCGTGCATACGAGGGACCCAAGCGTTTGAGCTCCACCAGGCGTATAAAAAGTTGCTTTTTGGTCTTCTCTGAGAACAATTAATACGTTGCAGTTAAGGGGACAGAGGGAAGTCTCTGCTCTGATTAGGCCAAGCACAGGCGATGGGTGTAGATAGAGAGGCAAAACTAACACGTCGACTCGATTGTAGCTGGCGTGATGCCCGAGGAGTTACCTGATCACGATGATCGCGTCTTATGTCGAGGCAACAGTCATGTGGCTATTTAAGCCATTTGACACACCACTTATTTGCGTGCTATTATTTTGAATTCATGTACTCTTTGCGCAATCGTTCACCCCCATCTTCTTCTTCCTTTCCTCTCCTTTGCTCTCTCGCCTGCTGGCTCCCGACGTCTAGGCCACCACTGTGGTTGTGCTGTCTGCTATCGCAAAGCCCGTCGCCTCTTTCAACTAAAGCCCATGGCCTCGGGGAGTCTGCTAGCACCGGCGAAGTGAGAAACATCGGTGATGTCGAGGGGTAGGATGCATAGGCTCGAGAAGGCTTGACTCATGCCAGAGCGGGCAATCTCGGGCTAGCGTGCGGCAGAGCACGAGGAGTTCCTAATGCCAGACACGAACGAGATCATCCTCTTCGAGTCCTTCATCATGCATGGGCTCAGCATGCCGATGCACCCTTTCCTCCGAGGCCGCCTTCATCACTATAGAGTCTCCCTCGGCCATCTCACCCCCAACTCCATCCTCTAGATCACAGTCTTCGTGCACCTATGTGAAGAGTACCTAGGATTGGATCCACACCAAAACCTCTTCCGGTACTACTTTGTCCTCTGCTAGACGCTGGGGAACAAGGCGACCGATAGCGTCATGCTCCAATTCTGTAGTGATAAGTCATCAGACTATCTAGAGATGCCACTGACCACCTCAAATAAGGGGTGGCACTCAAAGTGGTTCTACGGGACGAACCACCCTCCTGTCATCCAAGCGGAGATCAGCCGATGGCTGGAGCCCACCGACCAATGGACCAATCAGGGCCCCTCATCTGAGGAGGACCAGTCTAAGAGCTAGCGGGGTTGGTGAAGGACCTTCGGCACCGAGGGTTGAATGGAATCGGTGTCAGCGCATGCTTCTTGCTGCAGCACATGCACCCACTTCAGGAGCGGGTGACGCCGGCCTATGGTATGTTTGGGCCCTTTGAACCGAACGATCAATCAGTGGAGTGGATGCCTTGGACTGAGGTCACCAAGTACCTCAGTTCTTTCTTCAACAGGAAGCTCTGCTTCCTGGTAGAGCGTGGGTTCACATCATACTGTGTTTCAAACCCTCGACGGCCGGTGAATTCTGCCTCTTGGTTCCTGTCATTTTATTCATTAATTCCTTGAATTTGTGCTAATGCTCAACCACCTATACGGTGTGACATGGCCTAGCTGTAGGGTCATGCGGCATATTTTTCACAGGCACTGCTCCCCGAGCACCCAGCGAGAGTCGATCTGTACCGTCGCTTGCTGCCTCAGGGTAACTCTGAGTCACCCCCACCACTTCCGAAGCAGAAGAGGGAGGAGTTGTGTTGGACGAGCAAGCGCTCGAGGCCCACCGAGGTTAGGAAGGATGGAGCACCGGTGGTCAGGAGATGAAACTTGATCCTTGGCTCGGAGGAGTCCGAGGAAGAGGAGGATGTCGAGATATCCGCCTTCATGCTGGCCCCTCCACGTCCGCCTCCTGCAAAGGGAACAATAAGGCACTGGGTTGCCAGTGTCTTCCTCCTAGAGTCGAGGTGAGTTTTGCTCCATGGCTGTTTGCTGCTTTTTATGTCTTTGTTCATTTTTGACCGAATGGTTCGTAGGGTGGCCGGGGCCACGCTTCCGCTAGGGCCACCTATGGTGCTGCCCCCTCCGATCCTAACCATTGTAAATGAGGCCTCAGAATCCATGGCAGCTGAAGGGGGTGCCATGGTCCTTCTCGCCGAGGACACCACAGGTTTGGCCATGGCGTCGGCTTTGGTTCTAGCCGATGGAGGCGTTACCAGAGTGCCACCTTTGGCATCGGAGGCAGTGGCAGCTGATCCTTTGGTGGCGGCCAGTCCTAGCATCGGAGGTAGTGGCAGCTGATCCTTCGGTGGCGGCTAGTCCTACTGTGGGAGCCTTTGACCCCTCGACTGCGGGGGGTGGCGGTTGGTGATGACATCGCACAAGACATGATGCCCAAGGTGGGGGTCGCCCATCCCCTGAAGGTGGCAGCTGTGGTTGTCCTACTACCCTCTCTAGTAGCAGCTGGTGATCTCAGGTCTTTGATGGGCCTAGATACCCTATAGGTGGCAGTGGGTGCCCCTGAGCTGGCCCCCATCCCATCGATGGACGAGGCCTTCGCCTAGCTAGCCGGTCTTATCGAGGTATGTCGCTCGGCTTGTAGTGCTTTTCCTTTTTTTGTCCCATTCTTTGCCGACCACAGTGTCCTTGACTGTAGCTTCTCTGCGCGTGGTGGGCGTCGGAATCATCGGGCACGAGCCGAGTGGTGGCTCTCAAGTCTGAGGTTGAGTCGCTCAAATGCAAGCATGCCGATCTCATGGCGAGGAATGAGGAGTTGATGTGGCGAGGTGTTGAGGCCGAAGCCATGGCAAATTCTGTGGTGGTGATGGCTAAGAATGCCACCCAGATAGCCGAAGAGGCCGGTCATCGAGAGGTGGCTGCCAAAGCCACTATTGACACAGCCAAGGCCACCGCAGAAGCAGCGAAGGAGGTGAAGAGGGCCATCCGGTCTACCTATGAAAGGGTCAAGGCATCGGCAGAGGAGACAGCCGTCGAATACGCGAGTAAGCATTTGTACTCGATTTTCCTTGGCTGCTTGTTTTGTCTTTTGATCCTGACTTCTATTGATCTTCTTTTATAGGGAGGCGTGATCGGGCCAATGCTCTGATTGCTGAGCTTGAGGGAGAGGTAGGCCAGATCCACCTGGTGATCGAGCGCCTGCACTCCCTGTTGGTCGAAACCTCTCTGCCGGACGCAGCGTTCTAGGTAAAGCTCGAGGGCCTCGAGACCTAACTCCGCATTTTTGTCAAGGTCATGGCGACAAATGGAGCCGAGCAGGCCTTAGCTTACGTTCGGGCCCATTTCCCCGAGGTGGACCTCTGGCAGCTGGAGCACGTACTTCCTACCGGGGTGACCGGTGATGATGACGAGGTTTATCGGCGGGATGTGGAGGACATCGCCGCCGCCATTGCCGGGGATCTTCAAGCCTTGGCCCTCCTCGAGGACCCAGAGCCTGAAGTGGTGACTCTTTAAGAGTAGTCTTGTTCATTATCTGCAGAGATTATGAGTATGTGGTTAGTGTGAATCTTGATAAAACTCTATCTTTTTCTTTTGTTAATGGATGTACTTTGCAGTCTATGAATTTTGCGTGCCAGAGCCGTCAGCATTTCAGGGAACTCAGGCTAAACCATATGGTACTCGGCGCAGGGTCCTCATACCATGTACACGCCTACTAACATTAGGCCGCGCGAGCCCCCGAGGACTTTCGGGCTCTAGATTTTGCGAAATCCCTTGCATAACCGAGGTCGAGCCCCAAGCCCCGGTATAGCCATATAGTCTTAGGCACGAGAAACTGATGCCACTTACGCGCTAACCCGACATCAGGCATCACGAGTTCTCGAGACCCTCATGGCTTTTGGCAAGCTTGAGGCTAAGGACTCGAGCCCCCAAGGGTCTTCGCAAGCTATCGGGTACCAAGAGGGTCATTAACACCAGCTCTTTTTGAATTGTGTAGTTGCTAGCACCAAACCCTGAGCTGATTCATAGGGGCACAACCGTTTGAGCTAGGCATACGATGTTTCGCATCGACTTGAGGGGCTCCGAGCCTAGCGGGTGGGCGATAAAAGTGTGTGATGCGAAAATTTTGACTTTATTTTATATATGGCAAAGTGTACGTAGCTAGATAATGGGAAGAACTTAAGGCTCTTCACCCCCCTCTAGGCAACATTCAATTGGTATCAGAGCAGGCTCTTCTCGAAGGCTTAACTGCTTGAAGAGTAAAGATGTCAGAAGAGTCAAATTCAACCAGCACTGAAAAGAACAGTGTTGGAGGGAAGAAGGAGCAGCATATCTTTTTGATTACTTCAAGTTAAATCCGAGTAATAACTATCTCTCTGTGCCAACTGATCGTACACCTTACTTTGATGGTACACACTATGCGGCATGGAAACATAAAATGAAGTTGCACCTAATCTCTATGCATCCGAATATTTAGAAGATTGTGTGCATAGGTGTAGATATGGATGACTCAAACGTGGATGATCATCAACTAACTGCCGATGAAGAACAAGCCATTTACCGCAATGCTTAAGCAGCGAGTGTTCTACTTGCCACATTGAGTCCGAAGAATTCAATAAAGTTGATGGACTTGAGGAAGCTTAAGAGATATGGAAAACTCTACAAGTTGCCCATGAAGGTACATCTTCAATAAGAGAGTCAAAGATTGATCTTCTTGAAAGGAAGCTTGGAAGATTTGTTATGAAAAATGATGAAACTCCTCAAGAAATGTATGACCGTCTCATAGTCCTTGTTAAAAGATAAAGGGTCTTAGAAGCGAAAGAAATGACCGATCACGTGGTGGTGAAGAGGTTGTTCCATGCTATAGCACTTGGTGACACTGATCCGGGTGCTGAAAGAATTTAAGAAGATGAGTCCAAGTGATGTGCTAGGAAGAATTATAGCACATGAGCTTATGGAAGAAGAAGACAAGGAAGTCAAAGACCTTGCCAAGCTCTAAAACAACAGAGGCAAGGATGTGGCTCTCAAAGCTAAAAAAAGAATCAAGTGATTATGAAGAGCTTGTATTGTTTGTCAAGAAATTCAAATAGTTCATGAAGAAGGATGGATTTGACAAATACAAATCAAAGAAGAGGAAGTCAAAGAAGGGGTGCTATGAATGTGGTAATCTTGGTCACTTCATAGCCGATTACCCAAAAAGAAGGAACAAGAAAGCAAAGATAAGCACAAGTACAAGAAGGGGAAGAAAGGTGGCCATGCTCATATTGGTGAAGAATGAAACTCTGACTCCATCTCCGAGTCAGAATCAAACTCCAAATCTAGCAAGAAGGGAGTCGCCACTATCGCCATCGCCAATATCATGCCTGCAAAACCTTTACTCTTTAGAGATTCGAGCGACAATAAAATTGTCTCCCCCAAGTGCTTTATGGCAAAAAGCAAGAAGGTAACTAAGGATGAACATAGTGATTCTAGTGATGATGAATCTAAAATTGATAATAAAATGTTTAAAAATATGAGTAAGCAAGTTTTATTTAAGTTTAAAGAACTTATGGAAACAATAGAGACGCAAGAAGTAACTCTTGAAAAACAAGAGGATCTACTCATTAATGAGAAACAAAGAAATCTTAAACTTGAGCGGCTTCTTGCTAAGAAAAAAAAGGTAGACAAATTAACTAAACAATCTAGTTTAGTAAATGAGTCTTAAAAAAAATTAGAGGAAACACTCAAAACCCTTAAGAATGAGCTTATTATTCTTGATGAGAACAATAAGAGCCTTGAAAGAAAGAATTGAGTCTCTAATGACTCACTCTGTTTCTATTCCTTCTATTGCTTCCACAAGTAATGATTGTGCTAAATGTTATAATCTTGATATTACTGCTTATGAGACTAACATGAAGAAAATAGGAGTTTTAAGAAAGGAGAATGAGAGGCTTAGCACATTGGTAAGCTATAGGTGCATGAAAGCCTACAAGTCAAAGGACGCCTTATTCAAGACTCTCAACACTCAAAGCAAGAATTTCTTCCAAATGAAAGCAAAGTCAATGCTACAAGGAGATTTAAGGGTAAGAAAGTTATAAAGTTTGTGAAGGAAGGGCAAAGTCTAAAGAAGACCTATAATAAGCCTCATGCCTCCCAAGCTACTTTTTATGCCTCATATCTTATTAAGAGAAACCGCCATGATAAAGTGGTTGCTCAATTTGTTAGAAATAAAAATAAAAAACCTTTAAGATGCATTTGAATCTCTAAAGTTCTTGTGACTAACATTGAAAGACCCAAAAAGATTTAGGTACCTAAAACAAAGAACTAATCTCTTTTTTAGGAATACTCCTCCGGTGAATCAAGTTGGGTGATAGACAGTGGATGTACCAATCACACGACCGGAGAGAAAAATATGTTCACTTCTTTTGAGCCAAATCAAGGTAATCATGAGTCCATTGTATTTGGTGATAATGAAAAAGAAAAGGTAATAGGTGAAGGTAAAATTTTTTATCTTAAATAGTAACTAAATTTCAAATGTCTTATTAGTTGAGTCCTTAAGTTATAATTTGCTTTTGATTTCTCAATTATGTGAAATTGGTTATAATTGCCTTTTTACTAATGAGAGTGTCACCGTTTTGAGAAGAAATGATAATTTCATAGTCTTTACGGGTAAGTTGAAGGAAAATTTTATTTAGTCGACTTTGCACTAGATAAAGTTGAACCTAAAACTTGCTTGGTGGCTTAAACTAGAATGGGTTAGTTATGACATCGCCGACTAGCTTATGTTGGGATGAGGAACTTGTCAAAGCTTCTTAAAGGGGAGCACATCCTAGGACTAACCAACGTTGTATTTGAGAAAGATAGGTTGTGTAGTGCTTATCAAGCTAATAAGCAAGTTAGAGTACCACACACCGCCAAGAATATTATGACAATAAAGAGGCCACTAGAACTTCTTCCAATGGATCTCATCGGACCGATGGCATACTTAAGCATTGGCGGTAACAAATATTGTTTAGTTATTATTGATGACTATTCTCGTTTCACTTGGGTGTTTTTTTGCATGATAAGAGTGAGACACAAAATATGGTAAAGAGTTTTGCAACAAGAGCCCAAAATAAGTATGAAGTCAAGATCAAGAAAGTGAGAAGTGATAATAGGAGTGAGTTCAGAAATAATCAAGTTAAAGACTTTCTTGATGAAGAAGTCATTAAGCATGAGTTCTCTGCTCTCTATTATCCACCTCAAAATAGAGTTGTGCAATGGAAGAATCGAATACTGATAGCGGCAGCAAGAACCATGCTCAATGAATACAAGACTTCAGACGTATTTTGGGCAGAAGCAATCAACACATGTCATGCAATCATCCGTCTTTATCTTCATAAAATACTCAAAAAGATGGTGTATGAACTTTTAACTGGTAACAAACCAAATGTTTCATATTTTAGATTTTTTGGAAGTAAATGTTTTATTTTGAGTAAGCAACTAAAAAATTCTAAATTTGCCTCTAAAGTACATGAAGGTTTCTTGGTTGGTTACGTGTCAAATGTGTATGCCTATCATGTTTTTCAACAAAACATCTGGTATTGTTGAAGTCACTAGGGATGTGACATTTAATGAAACTAACGGCTCTCAAGTAGAGCAAGTTGATCCAAGTGATACAGGTGAAGAAGAATCTCCATGTGAAACAATCAAGAACATGCCAATTGAGATATAAGGCCAAGAGAACAAGAGCCTATGGATCAACAACAACCACAAGTTGAAGAAAATCAAACACAAGAGACTCAAGAGCAAGAGGTGGTGGATAAGGAACAGGAAGTTCAAGAAGAAGTTGATCAACCACCTGTACAACATCAAAGAATTCATCAAGGCATCTAAAGAGACCACCCCGTGAAGAATATTCTTGGTGATCTACGAAGGGGAGTAACCACTCATTCTCGTTTAGCAAATTTTTGTGAATGTTACTCTTTTGTATCCTCTTTGCAACCTATCAAGGTAGAAGAAGCTCTTGAAGATGTGAATTGGGTGATGGCCATGTAAGAAGAGCTTAACAACTTCAAAATAAATGAAGTATGGACATTGATGGAAAAACCGAAGCAAAATATAATTGGCACCAAATGGGTCTTTCGTAACAAGCAAGATGAGCACGGCGTGGTCGTAAGGAATAAAGCATGATTGGTGGCTCAAGGCTTCACATAAATCAAAGGTTTAGATTTTGGTGAGACGTATGCACCAGTTGCTAGGCTAAAATCAATTCAAATATTATTAACCTTTCTACTCACCATAATTTCAAGCTTCATTAAATGGACATGAAAAGTACTTTCCTGAATGGACCAATAACTAAATTGGTATATGTGGAACAACCACCAGGCTTTGAAGACCCCAAGTATCCAAATCATATGTTTAAACTCTAAAATGCGCTCTATGGGCTTAAGCAAGCTCCTAGAGCATGGTATGAATGCCTTAGAGATTTTTTTCTTAAAAGGGCTTTGAAATAGGCAAAACCGATCCTACTCTCTTTACTAAGCATTTCAATAATGATTTCTTTATTTGCTAAATATATGTCGATGACATTATATTTGGTTCTACTAATAATGATTTTTGTGAGGAATTTAGTAGGATCATGACCAAAAGGTTTGAAATTTCAATGATGGGAGAGTTAAAGTTCTTTCTAGGATTTCAAATCAAGCAACTCAAAGAAGGAACCTTCATCATTCAAACAAAGTACATTAAAGACATGCTCAAAAAGTTTAACATGAAAAATACTAAACACATCAAGACCCCCATGCAAATCAACGGGCATCTTGATTTAAATCAACAAGGAACCGACATCGACCAAAAGATATACCACTCTATGATTGGTTCCTTATTGTATCTATATGCATCTAGGCCCGATATAATGCTTAGTGTTTGCATGTGCGCTAGATTTCAAGCTGCACTAAAAGAATGTTATTTGGTTGCTGTTAAAAGAATCTTGAGATATTTGGTTCATACTCTAAACCTAGGGCTTCAGTACCTGAAAGGCTCAACCTTTGATCGTATCGGCTATTCGGACTCCGATTATGTCGGTTGCAAAGTGGCTAGAAAAAGCACCTCTAGAACTTGTCAATTCCTTGGAAGATCACTTGTTTCATGGTCTTATAAGAAATAAAATTCTGTAGCTTTATCCACAGCCAAAGCCGAATATGTAGCAGCTGGTAGTTGTTTTGCTCAACTACTTTGGATGAAACAAACCTTAAAAGACTTTAGGCACAACGTCACGAAAATCCCTTTATTGTGTGACAATGAGAGCACCATCATTTCTTGAGAGACCATAAGATCAAGGGAGATATTAGCCTAACCCATGTGAGAATAGATAAACAGTTTGCCGATATTTTCACCAAACCATTAGATGAGCATTGGTTTTGTAAGTTAAGAAATAAACCGAATATCCTTAATTCTCGCAACATAGCTTGATACACTTGCACATAAATACCCATGTTGGAAATAAGAAGGTAAATTAATTGCCTTCTTCATATGAAATGGGCTACATTTTAAATAAATGCAAAACCATCATATTCTTGTCTATGATTTATTGAGCTATGCCATGTTTATTTATGCTTAAAATAATTATGGTAAAATATTATTATTATGCCTAAAGTTCATGGCATTTGTCTCTCTTTAAATTCCTGTAAGTTAAGAAATCTAGAGGTTCCAGATCATCCGGCTCAACCCGGATGCTCCAGACCTGGGACTTTTTTAAAGTTCATTCTGGTGCACCTGGATTATCCGACTACATCCGGATAGTTCGGCTCGCCCAAAATCCTAGATACTCTGGACCATCTCGGAGTGTCCGGGGCGGGCTATATAAAAGGGGTCCCGAACCCTCCAGGCTTCTCTCTCCTCTTCACTTCATCTCGTCTCCCTCACTCCAACTCTCGATTTCTCTTCCAATTGAGGGGGAGCCTAGGACCCTTCTAGAAGCGTCGATCGTCTTCTTGAATCCTCCAAGTTCGTCTTTGAGGTATTCTTCGTTTTTGCCCTAAATCAGTCATTTTCATTCTAGTCTTTGGTTAAATCTTAATCCTTTAAGCTAGAATAGGTCCTAAAAGTGTTGTTGTGATGTTCCCTAGCCACATTGTCGAGATTGTTTGGTTTTGATTTTGCGAAACCCGGATGCTCCGGTCCTATCCGGATAGTCCGGGTCCCAGAGGCCCCGGTTAAGTCCGGAGGTTATAGGTTGGGTTACATTCAAAAGTTTTCATTCTTTAATTCAATCCTTGATTCAGCTATTGATTCCTTTGCTGCCTTGTAGCAGTTGTTGCCATGTCTGACAGAAGGAGCAAGAAGGCCAGGCATGACCCAAGGAACACTTCCTGTGACGGCAGTGACACTGGGGGTTCTCCTCCTCGAGTTTCCGATGCCGGGCCACAAGCTTCAAGAGGCTGTTTTAGGTGGCTAGCGTCTCGATCTCGCTGATTCCCAGACATTGGTGTTCAAGTTCCTGCTGCTCCATCTGTGAGGCCTCTCCTTCTCAAGGCAAGAAAAAGCAGCCTGCCTCTGGATAGTCAAGCCACAGTGATCATATCCTTCAGCTTGTCCGGAGGAAAGTTCAAGAGCCTCCTCAGGATGGAGGGGTCACACCGAGATCCGAGGTCAACTACATAAGACGGACCCTTGAGGCTGGGTGGGAAAGAAATCAGGATCCCCAGGACTATGTGAGAGATGCCTCAGACTACCGGTTCCACTCAGGTTTTTAGCACGACTACTACAAGAGTGTCTGCTACCCAAGTGGCACCCAATTGATGAGATGCGGTGGATCAACTGGGCCTCAATGAAGAAGAAGAGCAACCTAGTGTTCAACTAGGTGATCCGCATCTGCCAGGCTAAGAATCTCTATGGCCTCATGGAGATCAAGCAGAACTGGTACGAAGAAGCAATCTACCAGTTTTACTCTACCCTCTTTCAGACCATGGACAACGAAGAGCCATCCTTTCATTAGAGGCTGAAGGGGGCTGAGTACGAGGTCACCCTCAGTGACTTCACTGCAATTCTTGGACTAGACGGCAATGATCTCTTGACTTTTTGGTTGGATCAAGAACTCGTGCTTGGAGCTGATGCAGTGTCATATCTGTATGAGCCAGGTTCCTTTGTTGGAGGAAAGACAGTGGGTCTCTCCAAGTTCTTTTCAGTGCTTAATAGCCTGTTCAGGAAGACCCTTCTACCAAATCTCGGAGACTCATTATCGTTGCAGGGCAATGCTCGCAACCTGCTGTCAGTCATGCGGGAGGACCGAGGAGTGTTCAGTATGTCTCACTTTTTCTAGAGTGAGATCTGAACCACCTCAGTGTCTCCCAAGAAGAGTTGCTTGTACGCTCTATACATTCAACTTGTGATCGACTGGGTCACCCATCAGAAGATGATACATGAGGTAGAGTACCGTGGATACACTCCTCAGGCAACGTCTTCTAGAGCACCTCTAGGGCAGTCCTCCTCAGCAGCTCCGCCTCCTCCTGCTGGTCCTCAACATGCTACTCAGAGATACGTGCCATAGTCCAGCCCCTCTAGCTCACCGATCAAGAGAATCCTTTTGACCATCTTCACAATATGCCGAAATGGCAATCAGCGGCAAGCCGAGGATCAGAGGTGGAACAAGGTGATCAACCTGCTGCAACAGCAATCAGGCCATCCTTCCATGGAGCCATTGTCTGATTCTGATGAGGAGAACAGCCCAAATGTCTTTGCTGACTACACCAACCCATCTGCCCACTTCTTTGGATCTAGAGCAGGGTCATCCTAGCAGCAGCAGTAGCAGCATTCTCAGCAGCAGTCTTCATCATCATCTAAAGAAGATGATGGTGATAGTGATGAGAGTGAGGATGACTCTGAGTGAGCCGTTTGTTGTTTTCTCTCTTTTTGGTGTCTTTGATGCTAAAGGGAGAGAAAAGTCAAAGAAGTCGTTGTCATCGCTTAGCTCTTAATTTTTTCTCATTTTTAGCTCCACCTTTGTAATCCGTGTCATGAACAATGGGCTTGTAATACGTTTTACTTTTGTGTATGGCATGGATATTATGGTGTAATGAACAATGCTAGTTATGCTTTATGTTTAATTTTGTTCGTTTCACTGTTATGCCCTGAATGCGTTCTATATTGAGTTTACTATTTTATGATGATGCATGCATTTAGGGAGAGCTTTAATGTTAATATTCATCTTGTATGCAATTGTTATCACTTCTTTGATCATATTGTCATCAATCACCGAAAAGGGAAGATTAAAAGTTCATCTTGATGCATCTAGGCCCCTAATTTATTTTGATGTATTAATGACAATAGCGATCAAATGTTACTAACCCTGCTGCAAAGATGAATGCAGATTTCTAAATCAAAGTGGCTTTGCAACTTAATCAAGTTTGGAGAAATTGCACTCTTTAGTGCTTTTTAGGCTCAAATGTGCAAAATGGTTATATTTCAGATGAATTTGAGTCTAGGTATGCTGTACTATCAAGAGGGATGTGTTGATTAGTATTCCAAAACTAAGTGCTCAAAGAAAAAATTTCTTTGAATGTTTTTGGAATTTTTCTAAGTTAAATTTGGTTTTTCCAGCAAAGCCGGATAATCCGAACATGTCCGGAGTGTCCGAAAACAGTGTTTTGATTGGATTTATTTTACATGTCGAAGTATCTAGGTCTAGCCGAATAATCCAGAAACATTATTCTATTTGGATTTTCTTTGAAGCCTAGAACATCCGGAGCTATCTGGATGATCTGAGAATTTCATTCTGTTGAATTTATTTTGTGAGATAGAGCATCCGTACTTTGTTCAGATCATCCAAAAATTGCCTTCTATTGGATTTTATTTTGGGGCCTAGAACATCCGGTCAATGCCGGATGGTCCAAAAATTCCTTTCTGTTTGGATTTATTTTTGGCCCAGAATATCTGGTCAAAAGCCAGACTATCCGAAACAACTGTTCTATTTCAATTATTTTTTAGTCCAAAACATCTGGTTAAGTTTGGATCATCCGGATGAACAATGCGCGATTTTTGACCTAACAGCCAGTTTTGAGAAAGGGGTATAAATACCTCCCCTCTCCCATAATCAGGGCACATTTTTCAAAACCTAGCAGTCTTGCTATTTACACTCTCTTTCTCTCATCCTAATGCTTGATCTTGATTGGATATTTAAGAGTTGGATTGAGAGTTCTTCACCAATCTTCTTGAGTTCTTGTAAATCCATCTTCTTGGGAGTTGTGGTGTTGTGTGTGTCTTCATCTTCGGTGAAATCTTGAGCACACGGTTTTGGATGACGTCAACGAATTCATTACTCTTGGAGGTAATCCCTGCTAGACAGCTAGGCGTCGATCCGCGAGCACCCAAGGATTGTGGGTGACCGGACAAGTTTATACAAGGCCTCACCTCGGCTTCAAAGAGGTAACGAGTGAAAACCAAGGCTTACGGTGGTGAGTGTTTGGTGAGGTTTATGGTTGAAAGAGACCCAGCCCTTTGGGGTTTCCTCAACAGAGACGTAGGATCGTGAGATCCAAACTCCGGTAAAAATTTATTGTGTCAATCTCTATTCTTGCTGGTTGTTATTTATCTATTGCCCTATTCATTAACTAGCAAGGTTAAATTTTGTTGTATTCATGTCATCAAAGTTCATTAGCTAGATCGTATTCTGATGTTCAAATTATTTCTGATTTGTATTGCCCGGATCATCCGGATAAACTCGAATAATTAGGAACTCGGACGTTTTTGTTTTCATCCGTTTCCCGGAATATCCGACTAAGCCCAGATAGTTCGGACCCTAGAAGTTTAAATTGACTAGTATATTTGAGAATTTTTAGATTGTCTATTCACCACCCCTCTAGGCAACTTTCACCCTTTTTAGTGATGGGCCACATTACGACCCATCACTAATAAGGCAGCATTATTGACGCGTGAAAACGATCCATCACTAAAAGTGTATTACTGACGTGCGTCATTAATCCATTACTAAAACTTAGTCATTAAAGACTGTTTTTGTGGTATTGATTTTCCCTTCATACCGAGGATCTAACGGCTTTATATGATCGAGGAGTCTGCCAAACAGATGACATGGTACAAAAATGGGGTTCGGTACAACCCTGACAAGCCGGTACATCCATCGGATGGTAAAGCAATGAAGATGTTTGATTAGCTTCATCTTGAGAAAGCTTTAGAGCCTCGGAATGTATGAATTGCTCTAGCAACAGATAGGTTCAATCCATATGATATGACAGCTGCCTCATACAGCTGTTGGCCAATGTTATTTCAACGACAGAACATATTCTTGTCGCTATTAATTTTGGGCCCTGAATACCCGGGGAAGAATATGAGTGTGTACATGGAGCCACTGATGGATGATTTAGTCCACGCCTGGGAAGACGGTGTGTGGACATATGGTTGAGCTACAAAGACAAACTTCAGAATGCATATTTGGTACCTCTACTCCCTGCATGACATACTGGTGTTTGCGGTATCCTGGGCTGGTGTGTGTGGGAAGTTCGCATGCTCGATATGCAGGGCGACTCTGAAGTTCATTTGGTTGGTCAAGGGTGACAAGGATTCCTCCTTCAACAAGCATCGGTAGTTCCTTCCTCGAAACCATCCATTCAGACAAGACAAGAAGAACTTTATAAAAGATGTGGTTGTCAAAGGCTCAGCACCACCTAAGATGACCGGCGCCGAGGTTCATGCTCAGTTAGACTCTCTCGAGATCAATGCACAAGGAGATGGTTTTCTTGGATATGGTGAGCAACACGCATGGACTCACAGGCCATGCTTGTGGAATCTCCCCTACTTCGATGATCTCCTCCTTCCACACAACAATGATGTAATGCACACCGAGAAGAATTTTGCCGAGGCCATTTTTAGCACAATCATGGATATTCCTGAGAATACGAAGGATAATGTCAATGCCCGAGTGGATCAGACGGCACTATACAACAGACCAAAGCTAGACATGGTACCTCCTAGAGGCGAGAAATCCTAGACGAAGCCAAAGGCCGATTTTGTTCTTACAAGGGCCCAAAAGAGGGAAGTACTTGAGTGGTTCCAAACCTTGATGTTCCCTGACGGTAATGTAGCTAATCTGAATAGGGGAGTGAATCTAGCTACTTTGCGAATCAACGGGCTCAAGAGTCATGACTATCACATATGGCTTGAGCGGCTACTCCCGGTAATGATTCGAGGCTATGTCCCCGAGGATGTCTGGCGAGTGTTGGCTAAGTTGAGCAATTTCTTCCATCAGCTTTGTGCTAAAGAGTTGTCTCATACCGTGGAAACAGATATGGAAACACTAGTGCCTGTGTTGCTCTGTAAGCTGAAGAAGATATTTTGTCCTAGCTTCTTCAATCTGATGCAACATATGATCTTGCACCTTCCGTATGAGGCAAGGATGGGAGGTCCGGTGCAGGGCCATTGGTGCTATTCAATTGAGAGATTCCAGAAAATTTTTCAGAACAAATGTAAGAACAAGTGTAAAATTGAAGCATCCATAGCCAAAGCATATATCCTGAAGGAGGTGTCAAAGTTCACAACCAAATACTATGCGAACAATCTTTCCAGCGTGCATAATCCACCTTCCCGTTACAATCTTTCGGAAGATGAATCAAAGCTCAGCATCTTCAGAGGTCAACGAGAAAGTGCAAGTGGTACGGCTAACAAGACCTTACAACATGAAGAGTGGCGCCTAATTATGTTATATGTCCTGACAAATTTTTCCAAAGTGAAGCCGTATATGGAGTAAGTGCTCAATAAATCAACACCCTCAACTTGATCTTATATGTTTCAACCCTAACCCTGTTCTCTCTTATTGCTTTAGGGAATTTCATCGACGATTCTAGCGTGAATCAAGGGACCCTACGCTTGAGGAATCTACGGCCCTTCTTAAGGATTGTGCGGAAAATGGCTAGTCCGATTTCATTTCTTGGTTCAAACAGAAGGTACCTTCTAACTTAGCTCCTAGTTAGTTTTACATTTCAACTGTATCTCACATGTGACTAATACACGTGCCGGTCTCATTTAAACCTATAGGGAAGAACCGATGCTGCTATGAGTGCCGAGTTGAGACAAGTTGCTAATGGTTGTGCCTACAGGGTCAAGTCATTTAAGGTTTATGACGTGAATGGCTATCGCTTCTACACAGCAAGCCACGAGCAGAGCCGGCCCAACCGAAGAACAACAAATTCTGGAGTTTTTACTCCAGGCATAGATGGGATTGACTACTATGGACGACTCGAAGAAATATACGAATTGAGTTTTGACGGGAGCAAACCTCTTAATCCCGTCGTATTCAAATACCACTGGTTCTATCCCAAAGTAGTGAGATAGACCCCTGATCTTGGGCTAGTTGAAATTCATCAAGACACCATCTTATCGAGTGACGATGTTTACATCATGCCTTAACAGGCAACACAGGTTTACTATCTCTTCTACCCGTGCAAAACCATCGAACGTCTCAAGGGTTGGGATGTTGTGTATAAGGTGTCACCACACGGTAAACTACCTGTTTCCAACAATGAAGATTATAACATTGACCCCAACACATATGACGGGGAGTTCTTTCAAGAAGACGGGCTACCAGGCACATTCGTGATTGACTTGACGGAAGCTCTAGACATGAAAGTAGATAATGAAAGTGGTGCCAACGACAACAAAGAAGATGAGATTGAGAATGGCAAGTACTTAGAA
Source organism: Zizania latifolia (assembly GCA_000418225.1). Classification (NCBI taxonomy): domain Eukaryota; kingdom Viridiplantae; phylum Streptophyta; class Magnoliopsida; order Poales; family Poaceae; genus Zizania; species Zizania latifolia. Next base: position 1,174,323 of record KE372734.1, on the reverse strand, counting down.
CTACTACAGAGATTACATTTAGGCAATGACAATGACGACAATATTCCACCTCCCAAGCATCAAGACGATTATATCATATCATGTGATAGCGATGACGAGACCTATGACCCAGCAAATCACGACGACAATGACTATTTCTAACAGTTGTACGGGACTTATGTTATTAGAATATTACATTTCTTTACATCGCGTTGTACGGTTCATCTAAAGTGGTTCACTCTTTTTTGTAGCAGGTGATTGAAAAATGGTGGGGGCTGGAGGTTTTAAGAAAATTGTGAATCTAATAAGTGGTAAGTCTAAATCTAAAGGTGAGGGGTCCTCAAGCAGAACCCAAGGGGGAACGAAGCAGGTAGCCAGGAGAGAGAAGGCACCTGCCGCCCCAAGCGTGACTATGAGTCAGAGAGGGGCCTCCGATGGCGAGTAGGACTACGAGCTAGAGAGCACGCCTGAGTCTGAGTCGGCTCGTGCAGCTGGCGATGACTCAGGGGAGGAGCAGGCAGGGGCCACCGAGGAGGCAGGGGGGAGGCTGCAGGGAGTACCTCCAGCTTTGGAATAGCAGTGTGGCTGCATAGTCCTTCGAGCCTCTCAAGGCAACTGGTGCCACTAGCTCAACGCCCGCTCATCCGACCAGACAAAAATAAGTAAGTTGCTCCATCTAGTCTGTAATTTCTTCCTTTTCTATGTTTAGTATTTCGACACATACTATTAATTTTTTGAGACACCGGTGCAGGAATAGGATGTGGGTTAGAGGGGGCGACCACTCACGCCAGGTGAACGACATCCTTGGGCTTCTGCTCAAGGAGAAGTTCCCTGGCTTGGTTTCTATTGCCAGGGGGATTAAGCCAGTGTACACATGGAAGCACTATGAAAGTGCGCCGGATGCCCATGGCCAGGAAAAGAGATAGTTTGCCCACATAGCCGACCGAGTGAGGGCTGAGCTCTGGGTAAGCTTCTGTTCATACTATATTTGTCAATACTAGTCGCATTGGAACTATTTAACTATTTTGTCACATCTATATGCAAGACTTCTTTAGGTGTGATGAGGGGTATGAGGCTCAGGCTATCGAGGTCATCAACAGAGCCGCCAAGAAGCTCGTTGTTGACATGCACTACGAGACTCGCATCCAAATCATGATCCTCTATTATGCTCATCATCTTAAATAAAGGATCACGAAAAAGGATACCCCGACCACATACCTGACCTATGAGCAATACATGCTGGTAAGTGCATTACAGCTTATTTTGTAACACTTAACATCTTTTCTTTATACCATGCACTTGGTTATGTAGGTCCCTCCGCAGTGGTGCGCTCAAGATCTTCAATGTTGGGGGCAGATTGTCGACAAGTGGTGCTCTTTCGAGTGGCAGAACACTCACAATGCATACCGAGATAGACGCCTAATGATGAGAGGGGCACCACACCATCAGGGCTCCCAGGGCCTTCAAGGCGTAAGCGGCGATGGCGAAGCGGCGGGAGGGGATCAGCGGATGATGGCAGTGCTAATAACGATGAGTGATGACCGGCGGCCAATAGAGCGATGGCTAGCGGTGGCTGGAGGCGGGTGGAGGTGATGGAGCGACGGCGCACGGCGCTAGGACAAACTAAGGCGCTAGGGTTCGGGCTAGGAGGCGAAAACAGGAGGCCAGAGCTTGGGGGACCTTTTTATAGCGGCGGCCGGGGAGTTGGAGGTCGGCATGGCACCGGCAATAGCGTGACGACGGTTGCGGCTAGGGCGGGTGGCATGGAGGTTGTTGCGGCGGCAGGCCGGGCTCGATTCCTTGGGGGAAAAGGCCCACGACGGTGCGGGGATCACGAATCTGGGCTCAGATTCGGCCCACGACAATGGCAACGCTGGATAGCGCGGTGTGGACACGACAGCTACGTGGTGTAGGCGCGGCGGGAGGTAGGGGACGGGCCAGACAAGGCGGGCCCACATGTCAGCGGTAGCGGGGGCGCGCGTGGCTACTAGGCCGACATGAGGAGCTGGGCCAGTGGGGACATGCGAGCAGGCTGGTAGGGCGCATGCAAAAATAAACCGGCGAGACGCGGCCCACCCAGAGGAAAAGAAAAAGGAAATTATTTTTAAAAAAAATAATTCTTTTCTTTTTAGAAAAAGGCCTCCAAAAATTTAGAAAAATATATTTTTAGCTCAAAAAAATTCTTGAAAATTCTTTACATTTTTAGAGACTTTTGCAAAAATTTACAGCAATATTTTATTTGCGAAATTTTCTTCCTCAAATTTTAATACTCAAAAATCCTTTCTTTCCTTTTAAGAAAAAATCCATTTTACTTTCTTTTACTAAAAATTCTTTTTTCTTTTATTTTATTCACGGCTTTTATTACTTTTATATTTTGAAAATTTCAGGCTGTGACAAACCTAACCCCCTTAAATAGAATCTCGACCTCGAGATTCGAAGGCGCTCGGAAAATGATGCGGGTGGTTGGCTCTTAATTCATCCTCACGCTCCCAAGTGGCTTCCTCCTCAAAATGATTGTTTCACTGAACCTTGCAAAATTTTACAATCTTGTTCTGGGTTCTTCTTTCACTGACTTCCAGAATACGAACAGGCTTTTCCACATATGTCAAATCTTGTTGAAGTTCTATCTGCTCGACATCCGCGACTTCAGAGGGTACACGCAGACACTTCTTCAACTGGGACACATGGAACACATTGTGGATGCCTGCCATGGATGGGGTTACTCCAACTCATAGGTGACTTCTCCTCTTCGACTTGTTATCTGGTATGGTCCCACAAAACATGGTGCCAACTTTCCCTTGGTCTGAAAACGACGAACTCCATGGAAAGGGTAACTCTGAGGTATACAAAATCTCCTTCTTTGAAACTAAGATCTCGACAACGGTTGTCGGCATAACTCTTTTGCCTTGACTGAGCGACCTTCAAGCGGTCTTGAATAATCTTTACTTTGCTTTTAGCTTCTCTCATGATATCGGTGCCGAAGACTTGATTCTCACCTACTTGATCCCAAAACAACGGTGTTCTGCACTTCCTTCCATACAAAGCTTCAAATGGAGACATCTGAAGACTAGCTTGATAATTATTATTATAAGAAAACTCAGCGTAGGCCAGGTTCTTATCCCACGATCCTCCAAAATCTAGAGCATAGGCTCTCAACATATCCTCTAGAATCTGATTCACTCTTTCTGTCTGACCATCGGTTTGAGGGTGATAGGCTGTATCCTCCAGAATTTGATTCACTCTTTCTGTCCGACCATCGGTTTGAGGGTGATAGGCTGTACTAAAATTCAAACGAATACCTAATTCTTCTTGCAGCTTCTGCCAAAACTTAGAAGTAAACTAACTTCCTCTATCTGACACTATCATTTTAGGAACTCCATGCAAACAAACAATCCTAGCTATGTATAGCTCCGCCAACTGACTACTGTGATAGATTGTTTTGACTAATATAAATAGAGCCACTTTTGTTAACCGACCAATAATAACCCAGATAGAATCATACCCTGAAGTTGTTCTTGGCAATCCGGTTATAAAATCTATTCTGACTTCTTCCCACTTCCATTCAGGCACCCGCAAAGGTTGGAGTAACCCTGCAGGTCTTTGATGTTCTACTTTTACTCTCTGGCATACATCACATAAAGCTACATACTCTGCTATCTCACGACGTATACTAGGCCACCAAAACTTCTCTCGAAGGTCTTGATACATCTTAGTACTCCTGGGGTGAATAGAGTACTGGGTCTCATGGGCTTCACGAAGTACGAGATCCTTCAACTCCTTCTTATCAGGTACACATATATGACTTCCATGCCAAAGGGTACCTTGCTCATCCTCAATGAACTCACAAGCTTTTTCTTCCTTCATGCTTTCCTTAACCTCAAGGATATATGGATCATTCACTTGAGCTTCCCGAATTTGATTTAACAGCGAAGGCTGAGCTTCTAATGCTGCTAAAAATCCACTCGGCACAACACTCAAACTCAACTTTTCAAACTCTTGCAGCAATTCCAAAGATACTTCCTAAACTAAAATAGCATTCCCATAGGTCTTGCGACTAAGAGCATCTGCTACCATATTAGCTTTGCTAGGATGATAGTGAATACTGACATCATAATCCTTGACTAACTCAAGCCATCTTCTTTGCCGAAGGTTTAAATCTAGTTAGGTAAAGATATACTTCAAACTCTTATGGTCCGTAAAGACTTCTGTACGGTTTCCAATGAGATAATGATGCTAAATCTTAAGAGCATGGACCACTGAGGCCATTTCTAAATCATAGGTCGGATAATTCAACTCATGAGGTCTTAATTGCCGAGAAACATAGACAACTACTTTTTCTTCTTGCATCAACACACATCCTAAGCCTTGATGGGATGCATCACAATATACTTGGAAATCTCCTTTAGGATCTAAAAGAATTAGCACTGGAGCTGATACCAATCTTTTTTTTAACTCTATAAAACTTTCCTCACACTCGAGTGTCTAAACAAATTTCCCATCCTTTTGTAGCAACTTGGTCATAGGCTTAGCTATAATGGAGAAATTCTCAATGAAGCGACGATAATAACCCGCAGTCCTAGAAAACTCCTTATTTTAGTAGTGTTCTGAGGCTGCACCCAATCAGTAATGGCTTTGATTGTACTTGGATCAATGGCAACTCCTGTAGAAGAGATAATGTGACCCAGAAACTTCACTTCCTTCAACCAAAATTCACACTTACTTAACTTAGCGTACAACTGTAGCTCTCTCAACTTCTGTAATGTTAGGTATAAATGTGCCGCATGATCTTCCTTCATCTTGGAATAAATGAGAATATCATTAATGAACACCATCACAAACTTATCCAAATACTCCAAAAACACACTATTCATCAGATTTATAAAGAAAGCAGGGCATTGGTCAATCTGAATGACATTACCAGATACGCAAACAATCCATAACGGGTTATAAAAGTTGTCTTATGGATATCTTCTTCTAAAATTCTCAACTGATGATACCCTAACCAAAGATCTATCTTAGAGAAAACTGAGGCTCGTTGCAACTGATCAAACAAATCATCAATACGAGAAAGAGGGTACTTATTCTTGATTGTGACTTCATTCAAGGCTCTATAATCCACATACATTCTCTTGGACTTATCTTTCTTCTCTACGAAGATAACTAGAGCTCCCCAAGGCGAAGTACTTGGACGAATGTATCATTTCTCCAACAATTATTCCACTTGCTTCTTCACTTCAGCTAACTCATTTGGGGCCATCCGATATGGTCTCTTATGAATTGGGGCTGTATCGGGAACTAGAACAATTATGAACTCAATATCTCTCTTGGGTGGCATACCCGGCAACTCTTCTAGAAAAACCTCAGGATACTCTTGCATCACAGGTATTTCTTCAATCTCGACCTCATTCAACATGATCTTCAAACCAGACGGGTTCAGGTTATGAAAAGTGATGGTTTGGCCAAGGTGATTGGTTACGGTGACTTCTCTAGTCGCACACTTAATCTCACCCTCATGTTCACTAACCAAGCCATTCCTAAAATGACATCTAGGTCTTTGGATTCTATCAAGATTATGTTGGCTAGAAAAGGAACATCAAGGATCTCAATGATTACTAGGGGACTGAAAAGAGAGGTTGTCATCTGGTTACCAGGGGTATAGATCAATAACGAATGGGGTAGGGATTCTACAGTCATTCCATATTTTTCATAAAACTTTTTGATATGAAAGAATGAGTTGCATCGAAATCAAAAAGTACTGTTGCAAATATTGAGTTAACAGGGAACGTACCCAATACTACATCAGGGGCAACTTGAGCTTCTTCGGCTGTCACGTGATTCACTCTTACCTTGACTTGACCAGCAGGGTCTTGGGCTAGGGCTAATGTAGTTATGTTCTGATGCTTGGGCTCCGGGCACCTGTCAGAATAGTGACCAGGCTTGAAGCAATTGAAGCACACAACTGGCTTCTCACTCTTGTCCTTCAAAGGGACTTGATTAGCACCGATGATTGGAGCAGTGCGAGGCACATTGGGGCGATATGCTTGAGGTGCACCACTAGTGTTTCTACTCCCACTAGCAGCATAGAACTGACGAGGGTAATTAGCCTGAGCATTGGGTCCTCCTGACTGCTGTTGCTATGGCACCATCATGAAATGAGGCTTCTGATTAGACTGTTGATTCTGCACCATCCTGCGCTTCTTGGACTCCATCCTGTTATGCTGATCCTCTTGACGAATCGACTTATCAACCAACTTCTGAAAATCAACATAATCTCTAGAAATTAGATGAATGGCCAGTTCATCATTCAGACCACCAAGGAACTTCTCCTAACGTTCGGCATCTGACTTCACATCTTTAGGGGTATAATGGGCCAAGTGATTAAATTCATACAGATATTCAGTGATAGAATGATTCCCTTGCTTAATGACATGAAATTCCCGCTTCTTCAAAGCCACTAGTCCATTAGAAACATGGGCCTTCCTAAAACCAGCTAAAAAATCTGCCTAAGTAATCTCAGTTCCATCAACTCTATTGTCCTTAAAGTGACTCCATCACTCTCCTGCTGGACCTTGAAGTTGGTAAGAGGCAAAAGAAACCTTCTCCTGATCACTACAAAACTTCTAGCTTCTTCTCAATAGTGAACAGCCAGTCACTAGCCACCACCAGGTTGGTAGTGCTAGAGAAAACTGGCGGCTTCACACAGAGAAACTCAGACAACTTGTTATAAACCAGGATGGCTACAGGTGGGGGTTGAGCAGGCGAGGCACGATGCTGAGCATTTATCTGATTCATCAACACAGCCATGAGCTGATTCTGGTTGGTAAGCACTTGTGCCAAGGTAGGGTTCTCTGGCATTGGAGGTGGGAGATGGGGCTAATGCTATTGCTGATGCTATCCATTGTTCGCTCCCCTAGCTTTATCCATCCCTTCCTGAGAATTGACGTGGCGAGTCAGAACCATCTTGCTGAAGAGAGCAAACGAAAGAGGGGATAGGCAGAATTTAGAAATAGAAAAGAGAAAAATATCTTGCATTGATCTGAAATTCATTACGATTTTTATTAGACTCTAGAAGAAAGACTCCTAAATGTAGATGTATCACAGAAGGTCGATACAAACCACACACTACAGACAAGCAAAGCTAACAACCATTTAGCCTAAGCAAAACAAACACCTAACACGACGTACTAAAGGTACATAGGGACACTAAGGGTTAGGCTCTTCTAAAGCTAGATCAAAAGAAAACTCTAACTCTTCTAGATCTTCCTCTTCTATGACTCTTCCTCATCATCTTCACCCTCATCGCTCTCGATGATAATGATCTCCTCTTCATGCACCCTCTTGATCACTTGTACCTTGGGCGGCATCTGAACTCACTTCCTTGCGGTACGATGGATCCTGGGATCACCTGGTGGTGACTCTCCCTTCAAGGCAGCAACTTCCTTATGCAGCGCATCCACTTGATTCTGCAGCTGACAAATGATCTATCGGTTCCGATTCTCTTGCTCATGGGCTCCAATGAGTGCATCCTTATGACAATCGTCCATCGACTTTAGCATATTCATCACCCTAACCATAGTAGCACTATCTTCTTCACCAGTGGGCAGGTACTCTGCATAATCATCTTGATAGGTCTTTCTCGGGTGATACCTGTACTCTGATGCTGACAACTTGGTTGCAGAGTGATCCTAAAGCTCTCCAATAGCAGCATAAGCAGCTTTCTGGCAGGTATGATCAAAATTCATTCCTTCTGCTTCTCCTATTATTGAGGGGATAGTCTCTCTTTTACTCATGATGGAAACAGCCATTTCTACCATTCCGAGGGTAACTGACCTAACTTGGGTATAAGTAGGAACCTCCTGATATCCACAAAAAAACGCCATATGCCTCAACTCCTTGGCAAAACCTTTCATCCTGAAACACCTTCGGGGCTAGCATCCTTCGAAAAACATCTAAAAAGAACAAATTAAAATAAAATCAGCACCACTTTTCTAGAAAAAGAATCACCTTTTTGAAGAGAGGAGAGAAAAGAAGAGATGAGTATAACTAGAAAATAGTTTTCAGCTCCTAAGGTTAAACCATTTGGCCATTCCTACGGTCAAGGTAGTTCTGATACCAACTTATCACGCTCGGAAATTCCAACCATTTCCTAGTGATTTATTGTGCAAAAAGTACCCTCATCCAGGAATCAGCCGAGGCACATAATAGACAATTTATTGGACATCAAAAGCATGATTATTCATGATGAAATAAATAAAATACTTATTACAGAGGTGGCATTGGAATCTCAACCCAATAATAACAATCATAAATAACTCCTAAATAATTTTATTGACGCAACGGTGACTCCACTCCATAGGCAGACTTGACTGGGCCTAGCTCAAAAGGCACCACCTTTATCTTCGCTGACGAACTCCTCCTCTGGTGGTGGGAGAATGCAAGGGTGAGTATTTTAAATACTCAGCAAGCCATCCAAGCGGAACAGTTATAATGCACAGGGATATAAAGGATGGCATAATATGGTTTATTTGCATAAAAGCATCATTAAAGAGAGATAGAATTTAAAGAGTAATTCTAATTAAGTTGGAACCTTAAGACAGTATTAATCCATTCACTGAATAACTCTCACCTAGAGTCATCAGGCCCAAAAACCAACTAAACCACTCTAAACCAGAGCTACTAGGTTAAACAGAAAGTAAAACAGGTTAATTAAGTAACAATGGGACTAATCACGAGTAACCTTGTATTGTCGCCCTTAATCGTGGGCACGGCTATTCAAATAGTTTTACTCTGATCAGAGGTGCACAACTTTACCCACAAGACACAACCCTACAACAAATCACCATGCATCTCAATACCACCACGGTACCTTGGAAAAGAGTTGTGATATGACCATCCACCTAGATCCTCCAAATTTCACACCCCAGGTTACCATCTACCTGATGTTCCACTGGTGCTCCCGATCCATATAGCAAAGACTTACACCAGTACAGGGCTATCGGGCGTCTCGATGCTCCACCTAAGATCTCTAGGCTTCCGATCAAATCATTACCATACTGGCTTGTGGTGAGTGCGAGTTTACAGTGCAAAAGCGGCCCATGAACCTGTCCTTAAAGTGTCATGAGTACAACTAGTAGAACCACGGATCATGTACTCACATCCCACCTTAATCAAGTTTTAGTGATATTCATTTCATGAACCAATTCAATATTCAACTAGTAAACATAAGCCAACATTAACATATAAGTGGTATTAGATAGCATGATGAATGTGATACTAGTTTCTAAGCATGGCTAAGCACTCCTAAGCATCCAGATAAATCATAATAAGGATTCATACTGGTTAGGTTAAATAATCCCTAGGTAAACAAGGAATAGATAAATACAACAGGGGGCAATACAAGAAAGGTTATATCCCAATCCCAGTGACATTCTAAAATAAAATGTAATTTTGAAAGAACAATAGCTTTGAATACATGGGTTCAACATGATCAAATAGAAGACTTGAACAACTTGCCTTGCTGAATAGGGATGAAAATGGGCGCTTCCTCGATGTAAACAGGCTCTTCCGGCACTTCGGAGACTAAACAGTAGTTAAAGAAAATAATCATAAATTAAAACAGTATAGTAACGCATATATTCTGTTTGTGAACATATTTTTAATGTGTAGATCTCAATTTTAGAAAAAATCTGCAATTTGAATGGTTAAATTTGGAGTTCAGATAAATTAGATATGAATTTTTGAAGTTTAAACAATGTTCTGTTAATTTCTGAAAATAAATCGAATTATGACGCAATACTGAATTATTTTTTTTAAGGAAAATAGGAATTATTGCATCAGCAGGAGGCAAGCGTGCTCACGGGCAGGAGGCCACGCAGGCGGCAGCAGTCGAGGTGGCGCTGACGCGGCAGCCACACGGGCGCCACGTCGGCGCCACGACGGGGCGGTAGGCGGTGGCTCAAGGACCAATGGTCGTCGGCAAATGGTGACCTAGCGACCTGCGGCGAGGGCATCGGCGAGATCAGGATGTGACGGCGAACTCACCTGAGCAGTCGACGGCGAACGACGACGATGGGAGGTGACCAGCGGCGGAAAGGAGCGGCGGGTGGCCTCAGGTCGACGGCGACAACGGCCTTCCGGGGGTCGGCGGTGACAGCGAAGCGGTGGCCGGGGATCGATGGACGACAGCGGTGCTAATGGCGGTGATGGCGATGACCGGCGGCCACTAGAGCGATGGCCAGCGATGG
>KE372734.1:1128953-1145519 GCA_000418225.1 Zizania latifolia | reverse complement strand
GCGGGGGCACGAAGAATGACTGGAGCGAGATGAGGAGAGCGCCTCCAGGTAACCGGCTATAGCCGGACAGTAGAAATTCAATTTTATTTAATTAATTCACTTAATTAAGAGCTATGGTTCATTTAAAGTCTTACCTCCTTACGAGGTACATGTTGTACCATAAAGGCTTCCATTTAGTATTGTTTGATTTCACTTTTCAACAACTTGGGCAAATAATTTGTTGGGGGTGGACTGGTAATGTGTGATGCTTTTGCTTGGTCTGGCTATTAAATATGTATTTTGGTGCTGACATGTTTCATTTGCTCACTGTCATTTTGTATACTGTTTTTAGGTACAATCACTTGACCATGTTTGACAGCTCGCTCATGCTTTGTTTTTATGCATTTGTTTTAATTTTCTAGTTGTTCATGTAAACACTACCAAAGCAAGTCATTAGACATGCTTTTAAGTTCCTTGCTAATAAGGGGTTGTTTTAAATTTTTTATTTGTCATCATGTTGGTTTTGCAGAAAACTGGGATAGTTTAGGAGTGCAAAAAAAATTTATCCTCTTACAGTTATCCGGCAATTCTGCATTTCAAAATTTCTTGGCAGGCTTCTTTCAAGCCACCAAAACCTATTCGTGGGTAATATGCTTATTATGTTTACACATAATAAATATGTGCTCCTTTGGCAGCAAGCTGCATGTGCTCAACGCTTCTCGATAATTCAAAGTTGTCATTGTGTATGTTGTCTTTTCTTCTTTTCTTTTTTGACTGGCAAAAAGGGACCATAAACCCAAGGTTAAAAAAGCGTTATGCGCTATGCGTGCGGTGGCCTACTGCATAGCGCTTAGGTGTTTTATGCATGATTAAGTGACGCTTAAGCGTTGTTGACTTAGTCAATAGAAAGACAAAAAATAGGCAGAAATTTTGAGTTTCAGCAACTTACATTGAGATGAGTTCTTTATTTCTTCAAGCTAAAACTATCACTTCTTTGTTGTCTTCCTGTTCTTGAGCACCTGCACAACATCAACTAAGAAATGGTTAGTTCAAGAATCAAGATAATACGATAACAGTAGTAGTTACAGGAAACTGAAATTATTAACTTATCTCTCTCAAACAGCAGCATCAGCATTCAACAATTCTACAAATGACTTAAATGAGCACTAGACTGCACCTACACAAATAGTCAAGTACACAACAGCACCAAACAGCCATATAATGCATAACAGGAACACAAATTCAGACCACAATAATAAGTCTCCTCAAACATCTGCGCTGGATGCAGCGGGGGCCGACGAGGGTGACGGCTGCAGTGGGGGCCGGTGAGGGCGGCGGATGTAGCGAGGGCCAACGAGGGCGACGGATGTAGCGGGGGCCGTCGAGGGTGGTGGGGGCCAGCGAGGGCAGCGGATGTAGCAGGGGCCGGCGAGGGCGGCGGCTGCAGCGAGGGTGGCGACGGCGGCGGCTACAGGCGCAAGACACTCTGTTCTTCTCTCTCCACTCTCCAGCACGCACGACGCATATATTGGATTCCCTCGTGCGATCGCGCCAAACTTTCTCGTGGGCACAGGCGCACAGCTTCTCGCGCGCGGGCGCGCGCGTGCCAAACTTTCCCGCGCGCTTCGCTTCACTTCTGCGCCGCAGCGCACTAAAGCGCTATGCCTAAGCGCGCCAGCGCTAAATAGGGCGCTTAGCCCCTAAGCAAAGCCGAGGCCCACCGCATGGCGCATAAGCACGGTGCAGTGGCCGCCTTCCACCGCTTTTGCGAACCCTGCATAAACCTATATTTGGTAAGTTTAAAATCATGCAGCATAGGCTAATTGGAATCAACCAGCTTTATGTCATTGACAGCCCTATGCGATGTTTCTGTCTTTCCATCTTGAATCTTGATTTATAAGTTTGAATTTTAACTTAATAGCCTGCACATTTGATTGAATAAATCTATCCTTTCTAGTATAGGGATTGAAGTTGGGGAATACATCTAGAATTGTCTAAACATGGGAATCCTATATTCCTATACAAGAAGGGGGTTGTGTGTCTCGGTGTATCACACAATCTGGTTTCTTGTGGTTCTCTTGTCGATCATCTCTTAATGCCTCTCTCCCCATCATAGATGCACACAAAAAAAGAGTTCAAATTTGCTACTTTTCTACAATATATATCCTATGTCCTGTTACTTTCTCTCATGCCAAATGTTTGTGTTGGTGTGATATGTAACAATGCTAGGGACTTTTGTGTAAACTGCAGTAATATATATGGGTATAGATGTTCCTGCTGTGAAGAAGCAGAACACACATTTTCCCCCAAATCCAAATTAACATGGTATCAGAGCTCTAGGGTTTCTTGCATGCCCGGTGCGAGCTAGCCAGCTATGAGGGCAGCTCCATGTCCCAGCGCATGGGATAGCTAGGGGAGCATGGTGTCCCCAGCGACAGCTCCTCCCTGCACTGTTCGGTCTCTTTCTCCCCGACGACGACGGATCACCAGCAACCCTGCAAGCTGCGCTGAGGAAGGAGACAAGGGAGTGGGAGGCGGCTGGAGGAGGAAGAGACAGCCTCATCTGGTGGGTGAGTGGAGTTCCTATGCCTTTTTTTCTTCGTGAAAGAGGCTAGCTACAGGGGCTGCTAAAACATAGTAAGAGAGGAGAGAAGAAAGAAGGCAAAGAAGCGTGAGAAAGGCTAAGGGGCTGCTGTGCAAGAAGAATTAGAGAAGAGAAGAAAAAAGGGGGAGGAAAACCTTTTCTCTTGAGGCTGCTGTGCTGCTGTGCAGGAAGAAAGAAACAGAGAAGATAAAAGAAGAAAGGAGGAAAAGAAGCAAGCTGCTGCTGAGCCAAAACTGTGAGCATCATTGGTGGGAGTGAGGCTATAGATAAAGAAGGAGAAGGTATGAGAAGGTCAATGGAGGGTGGAAAAGAGGTAGCTATTACTTCTCTTGTTACAAAAGATGAAATAAAGGGTTTGCTAGAAGACCTAGTGAAAATGGGCATGATGGGTCCTAGAGGTGGAGCAGGAATAACTGAACTGAAGTTAGAATCGATGCAAAGTGAATTGAGACTAGAGGGAAGCCATAATTATTTGAGTTGGTCCAGGAGAGCTCGACTGATGTTGAGGGCAAAAGGGGTGGAGCACTTTCTACAGGAAGATTGTGTGGAAAGAATACAACTTAGAAGACATGGAACACCACAAACTCCACAGTGGTGTCATGGTTAATGACTTCGGTGTCTTTACCTATTGCTAGAATAGTGGAAGCAATTGCTAGTGCTAGTGAAGTGTGGAGAGCATTGCATAACATGTATTTAGGGGAAGGCAATGTTATGATGATGGTGGAGGCGTAAGGTAAAGTAGAAAATTTAAAGCAAGAGGGCAAGACCGTTCAAGAGTATGCTAGTGAGTTGCAGCAGTTGTGGACAGATTTGGATCATTATGATCCACTATAATTGAAGCATGCCGATGACATAGCTATTGGAAGATCTTGGTTACAACGCAGAAGAGTTACTCACTTTTTGAAGAGATTGGACAATAAATTTGAGAATAGAAGAGCATCCTTATTTCACCAAACCACCTTACCTACTATGGAAGAAGCTATCTCAGCTATGGTTCAGAAGGAGATGAGGCTAAAAATGATGGGAAGTATCAATCCTGTAAGATCAGCATATACCATGACTGATGACAAGAAATGTTACAATTGTGGGCAAGTAGGTCATATGAGCTACAACTGTCCTTCCCCATGAAACAATCGTGGTAGGGGTGTAGTTCATGGTGGAGACCGTGGTGGCTTTGGTGGGAACCGTGGTGGTAGGGGAGGTGATCGTGGAGACCGTAATGGAGGTCGAGGAAGAGGTCGAGGTGGTCCTCAAGCCAATGCTGCTGTGGAGGATGGGATATCTATTATCTTGACAAGTGAACAAGTTAAGCAATGGAAGGAATGACAAAAGAATAAGATCTCCGAGAACAAGGCTTCTGAGAGCTCCAACAGTACCAGTCACTTTGGTAACTTTGCCAACTACGCCCAAGTGGGCGAAGGTATTCAGGCACAGGCACTTGCATCTACACATAACATCATGTACATTAGATCATAGATTCAGGAGCATCTAAGCATGTCACTGGCTTGCATAATACTTTCACATCATATACTTCTCTTCCATGCTCTGAAACTATTCAAACTACTGATGGCTCATCCTAATTCATTCATGGTATAGGTTCAGTAGAATGCACACCATCCATTAGTTTGTCATCAGTTTTGTATGTCCCTTCCTTTCCAGTCAACTTTCTCTCTGTAAGTTCTATTATTGACCAATTTAAGTGCATTGTTGTTTTTTATGAGAACTATTGTCTATTTCAGGATAAGGGTACTGGGAGGAGGATTGGGACTGGAGTCAGGCATAACGGGTTGTGGTATATCAACCATGAAGAGTTGTGTTTAACTACAGTGACAGAGAGTGATGAGAAGGAGATTATTTTACTTCATTGTCGGTTGGGACACCCATCTTTTGAGAGTTTCAGTAAGCTATATCCAGATCTCTTTGTTAGAGTGAACCAGAGCAAACTTTTGTGTGATGCTTGTGAGTATGGCAAACATACACGATCCACATATGTTGGGATTGGTCTTCGTAGTTATAAACCATTTATATTAATACATTCTGATGTTTTGGGACCATGTTCAGTTACCTCTGTGAGTGGTTTTAAGTGGTTCGTCATATTTATTGATTGTTATACTCGTATGACTTGGATCTATATGCTTAAGCATAAGAATGAGGTTCTTCGATGTTTTCAAGATTTCCATAAATTGGTCACTAATCAGTTTAATGCAAAGGTTAGAATCATTCGGACTGATAATGGGACAAAGTATATCAACAGTGACTTTGTGTCCTATGTATCAGATCAAGGAATTATTCATCAAACCACTTGTCCAAGTACTTCTCCCCAAAATGGTGTTGCTGAGAGGAAGAACCGACATTTACTAGAAGTAACACGGTCGTTGATGTTTCAGATGAATGTGCCCAAATATTTGTGGAGCGAGGCAGTGATGACGGCTGTGTATCTTATTAATCGCATGCCATCCAGAATACTTGGAATGAAGTCACCAGCGGAACTTCTGTTTTGCAAGCAAGAATTTAAAGTCCCCCCTAAAGTGTTTGGTTGTACATGTTTTGTGAGAGACCATCGGCCTTCTGTTGGTAAATTGGATCCACATGCAGTGAAGTGTATATTTGTTGGCTATGCTTCTAATCAGAAGGGGTATAAATGTTGGGATCCTATAGGAAGGAAACTATTTGTGAGTATGGATGTGACATTTCAAGAGTTAGAACCCTACTATACATGTAGATGAGATCTTGATAAGTTTTTAGATGAATTCTCGACTGTCATTGAGATTGATAGTCGAGAGGGGGAGATAGTTCAAGTTAATGTCCATAAGGAGAAGGGGGTGAAAAGGAACAGATGGTGGTTATTGAAACTGTTCTATGTTCTGCTGGTGAGGTTAATGAGACTGAGATAAGTGACATTGCTGATGAGACAGATGAGGATGATGAGCATGATGAAGTAGTTGTTGGGGCTGTTTCATGTCCCATGAAGCGAGTGGAAGGAGTACAACAAGGGGAAGTGATAGTTTATCAAAAAATAAATAGAAATAAGGGGGAGCAATGTCAGAAATTGGTGAAACAACAAGTTGAAAAGCCACAATAGCTTGAGCATCTAGTCCTAGACTCCTCACCAAGCCCTTCTCCTTCTACCCCCTTGATCGCTGAGACAATTGGTAATATTTCTCCTATCCTTGAACATGCAGAATTACCCCTTGCACAGCGTAGGGAGACTAGGCTCAATGCTAGGAGACCACCTATACGCCTTGGTTTTGAACATCTTAGTTCTAGACATGATATTACAAACTATATTTCATATTCTCATATTTCATCATCATACAAAACATTTATTGCATCATACAGACAGTGCCAATTCCAAAGGACTGGAGGTGTGCAAAGCAAGATCTAAAGTGGAAAATGCTATGAAAGAAGAGCTACATGCCCTCGAGAAAAACAAGACATTGGAACTTGTAAAACTTTCACTAGGAAAAAAAGCAGTGGAATGTAAATGGGTCTTTACAATAAAACAGACTCCCAAATGGAAGGTGGAAAGGTACAAGGCTAGATTAATTGCAAAAGGTTATAGTCAAACATATGAAATTGACTATGACAAAACGTTTGCTCCTGTGGCAAAGATGAGTACAGTGAGAACTTTAGTATCTTGTGCTGTTAATTTTGGATGGCCTCTTCATCAACTGGATGTGAAAAATACATTCCTTCATGGTGATCTACAGGAAGAGGTCTATATGGAAATGCCTCCTGGATTTGGCAATAGTCAAACGGTTGGGAAGGTATGCAAACTCAAAAAGTCTTTGTATGGGTTGATGCAATCCCCACGTGCATGGTTTGATAGGTTCAAGCGGGCAGTTTGTAATATGGGATATTCTCAGTGTAATGGAGATAATACAGTCTTTTATAGACACAAGGGACCATACATTGCCATCTTGGCTGTATATGTTGATGATATAGTAATCACTGGAAATGATGTAGAAGAGATCAAATTCTTGAAGGAAAGATTGAGTAAGACCTTTGAAGTGAAAGATCTTGGACCTCTTCGATATTTCCTTGGAATTGAGATTGCGAGATCATCAAAGGGAATAGTTCTATCTCAAAGGAAGTATGTCCTTGATTTGTTGACAAAAACAGGATTGCTTGAGTGTCGCCCAAGTGCTACACCTATTGATAAAAATCATCAATTATGTGCCCAATCAGGTGATCCTGTAGACAAGGAGGCCTATCAAAGGCTAGTCGGACGTTTAATTTATTTGTGTCATACTAGACCCGACATCTCATATGTAGTGAGTGTGGTTAGTAGATATATGCATGATCCCAAAGCAGGTCACTTAGATGTCGTTTATAGGATTTTAAGATATCTCAAGGGGACTCCTGGAAAGGGCTTGTGGTTTAGAAAGAATAGACATTTAAACATAGAAGGATATTGTGATGCTGACTAGGCAAGCAGTGTGGATGATAGAAGGTCTACATCAGGGTATTGTGTGTTTGTTGGAGGTAATCTTGTCTCTTGGAGAAGTAAGAAGCAAGCAGTTGTAGCTCGATCAACTGCAGAGGTTGAGTACAGAGCCATGGCTTTAAGTTTGAGTGAGATGTTGTGGATGAAGAACCTCTTATCTGAACTTAAGGTGTTAAGAAATGATACTATAGCACTGCATTGTGATAACAAGTCAGTCATTAACATTGCTAACAATCCTGTTCTACATGATCGCACTAAACATGTTGAGATTGATAGATTCTTCATCAAGGAGAAGATTGATAGTGGAGTTCTTAGGTTTGAGTATATTAAATCATGTGAACAACTAGCTGATTGTCTAACAGAAGGATTAGATCCTAGTGGTAGCAAATCCATATGTAACAAGATAGGCATGATTGATATATTTTGCCCATCTTGAGGGGGAGTGTTGATGTGATATGTAACAATGCTAGGGATTTTTGTGTAAACTGCAGTAATATATATGGGTACAGGTGTTCCTGCTGTGAAGAAGCAGAACACACATTTGCCCCCAAATCCAAATCAACAGTTTGCATTGTACAAACAAATAAAAATTGAGATTCGAGAAAAGGTAATACAGAAATTATTTTCCGCCATATGGCCCATACTAGGGCTGCCCTTCCCAGTTTTCAGCGGGTCTAGCCAACCTGTACGAAGCATCACAACAACATGGTCAGCCTCTGACCACCCGAATTGCTGCACTTGGAGTTGCAAACCCGTAAAGGGACATCCCTAACCCAGATGGGGGTGTATCTTAGTATATAAAGGGATCAGGATCTACTGATCTAAAGATAAACAAATTTAAACTATCTACATATAAGGTACAGTATAACTCAAAAACTATTTATATCTTGTCTCATCCACTAGAAAACAGGATACATCACGTCTGGTGATTATGCTGTACTTCTTCTGTTTCACATTATAAGATTTTCTAGTCGTGTCTAGATTCATATGGATACTAATGAATCTAGATACATTTATAAAATATATATATTGATCTATAGATAAATCTAAACAAGGCTAGAAAGTATTACAATATGAAACGAAGGGAGTAGCTTGGTTGCTGAAATTTCTGTGGCACGGCACACACTCTATTTCGTGTAACAGTACAGATATTTCTAGTCACTTTTGAGTTCGCAAATGACACATTATTTTGTTCAATAACTGCACTTTCTGTTAGCTTGACCATGCTACTTCATGCAATCTGATTTGACCAATGCGTTGTAGACTATGGGAAGGTCCTCTCCAAATGATAAGCTTCTCCCTGTAAAAGCACTTAAGAAGAAAGGCTATGTCGTTGCTGTTACTGGAGATGGAACGAATGATGCTCCTTCACTGCATGAGGTACATACATGAGGGGAATTTTATTTTGAATAAGTAAAAAGTATAACCATAATGGCTGTATTTCACACAGATGAAAGGATTGGCCATGCGTGTTGACGCTAGCATTTGTAGTTTAAATCTCCAATTCCTCCTGATTCAGGCAGACATTGGTCTTGCTATGGGCATCCAAGGAACCGTAGTAGCTAAAGAGAGCCCAGATATAATTATATTCTGGATGATAATTTTGCTTCAGTTGTAAAGGTTAGGCAAGTTTGTAGAGCCTAATGATCTTCTGGTCTGCAATGAATACAACAAATGTGTTAACTTCGTATTTTAACATTCTAGGTGGTCCGCTGGGGTTGTTCTGTTTATGCAAATACCCGAAAGTTATCCAATTCCAGCTTACTGTAAATGCTGCGGGTCTTGTAATTAATGTGGTTGCTGTTGTTTCCTCATGAAATGTTCCTCTAAATGCCGTTCCGGTTTGCAATAACACTCTTAATACTCTTACAATTACTGCTATGTGCTATGCCATATTAGAATCATGTATCGGGTTGATAGTTTAAAACTTCAATTGTTAGCCATGCCTGAAATTCATAGTAAGTAATGTAGATTTAGATGCATGCCATGATTAGTTCGTCCACTTGCAATTGGCTGACTTATTATATTGACTAAATTATGTGATTGTTACTTTGTTACTTTGTTACCACTGTGCATTTCAGTATATTATCAGTTTTTGCCCAGCAAAACTTTTGTACATGGCTGAATGCACTTCCGTTTGTTGTTGATATAGCTTCTGTTGGTTAATCTGATTATAGACACACTTGGTGCACTTGCATTGGCTACTGAACCACCAACAGACACCAACTTATGAAGCAGCCACCTGTTGGACGGAGGTTAGCCCTTTTTCTCTTGTAACTGTTATCTAAACAAACCCTGCGCTCACTATAGTTCTTGATTGACATAAATTTGTATATGACTAAAAGGAAATCCTAACATGATTTGCGTATGTAATGCAGATAACCTCTTGTGACTAACATTTTGTGGAGAAACTTGTTCATTCATGTAGAACGGTCTTCTCAGACATTGATGGTTAACTTTCAATTTTTTCACCTGATTAATTGCTGAGGTTTATTGTAACCACAGGCTGTCTTTCAAAGTTTCAAGTTGCTGTTCTTCTGACACAATTTTAGGGGATGGAATCTTCTGCATTCGTCTCAAGATACTCTCAATCACGCTAATAAAGTGATAAATTCATTTATATTCAATACATTTGTGCTTTGTCAGGTAACTCATCTTGGACAAGCCACCTGTACCTTTTGAAAGACTGTTACTAGTCTTTGGTTGCATTGTGAATATATTTTTCTAATCCATCGGGACTAAAGAATGCTACATGTTAGTAACTATTAGCATATCTGCGCACCATTTTGCAGCTTGAGAAAAGTCCTAACTTTTCCCATTTTCCCCATAGGTGTTTAATGAGTTCAATTCTCGTAAACCAGAAGAACTGAATATATTTGATGGGGTTTCAAGAAACCATCTTTTTTTGGGTGTAGTGAGCATAACCATTGTGCTACAGCCCTACAGGTATGAAAGGATGAAGATAAATGTATAAGATGTAGGATTTATCTTTGAGTAGATCCCATTTAACTTACATATCTATTTGATACTCAGGCAGTAATTAGAGTTTCTTGGGAAATTTACATCAACAGTGAGACTCAGTTGGAAACTTTGGTTTGTTTCCATAGATTTTGCTTTTGTGAGGTGAGATACTTGTCCACTTTACGCAACCTACTTCTGTTGCAGGGATGCTTAAGACTTATTTTTCTTCCGGAAAACTGGAATTAGTTCGGGATGGATATCTTATGAATGATCGACTGCAGCTTGCTTACATGTAACCATTGATTTATTCACACAGCTGGCCCATGACTTATGTTGGAAAGTTCATGCCAGTTCCAAAGACTCGATTGAAAAATTTAATGCTAACGCGTTGGCCCAAATGGAGGAAACGAGGTACCCACTATCTTCTAGCCTGATGATGTAACAAATTGCAACATCCCAAATTTGTTACCCTGTTTGCATCTGTTGTGTAGCAACTGTATTGCATCAACAGTTCGTGTCTTTTGCTGCTGTTTGTTGAAACTTGGAGCAACACAGATAATTTGTTCCGTTTCATTTTTTGTCCAAACGAATCACCTTCCGTCGTCCTATCAATTTACAGATAATGAAGGGGAAGATCCACCTGTGTGAGGGTGCATCTCGAAGTGGCCAAAATTATCAGCTCTGGAATTAGCGTTGGTGCTCATAGATGCTTGCATAATTTTTTAATGTTGGTTTCTTCTAACCATGCAAACTTTTTCCGTTTTTCGCCTGACTGTATACAAATGCGATAGAGATGTTTCATCCTCGCTGATTCATGAGTTGGGGTCCGAAGCCGCTGTAAACAAAGGTGAGGAAGTATAGAAATACATTGTACTAGTCGCACTCGTATATCTGGTCTTAGAATGGTCTCATCTTCTCCACTGGGAAGCTCGCTAGTGAACACTTGCTCTTTCATTGACAGAATTAGCTACAATAGAGATATCTAGAATTTCAAACTGGATGACTGGGAAGTTTGTTAGTGCTTTTGACTTTTGGGTGCTGCTCAGGTGTTTTTTGCAGGATCAACCTGCGGCATGTACATTTAATTAACATGGACTTTGCTAAGGTACCTTTCTGTACTTAAATGCTGCACTTGTTTACGTGTGTTTTGACTTGCTGTCGTCCAAAGGAAAGGATTTCTATTACAATCGTTTGTTGGTGCATACCTTTTACCTCTTAGGCCTGTTTTAACTTTGATAATATCATGTTTGTCGAAGGAGCTAGGCCAGTAACACGTACGTGGCAAGCCATTATCCAGCCGATCGCATCATTAATATCATTAATTTGCTGTTTGTCGAAGGGCTGATTGTTTTAGCTGTAACTTATAATCCGACTTAATTTAGGAGTTTTTTTCTATTTTTCAATTTTGACTTTATTGCTAAGCTTAGCAAGTATAAAAGTCTTAACATCAAATTACTTTTAGTGGCTAGTTTACGTGTCTTTGGCTTATAATCTACTTCCTTTATCTCATAAAAATTTTACTTTTGAATTAATGCTGAGAGTAAAAAACTAAAATGCTTCTCATTAATAAAAAATAGTAATTTAAAATGATATGTAAAAGGTAGTTAAAAGGTATTGAAAAAAATAAAACTTAGTAAAGTGATTCGATAAAGTTGAAGAGTTTGCGACAGTGGAAGTCTTCGTAAAGCTAATCCAATCAAGCCCACACTTCCATGGAAAGTAAGCTTGTGCTCCGGTAGCAGGGAAATAGAATTTACGGTAGATTTACCTCTAGTACCGATGTTTATTTCTCTTTATTTGTGAAAGGGCAGGTGCTACTCATACAATATTTTCTCTCAGACCATGGTAGTGTTAAAATAAAGAGGTGTTGAATCTTTGTGTCTAGTACTAGTTATATATATTAGAAACATAGAGCTAAGCAAGTATAAGTTTTATGTATGGATATTAGTTCTTTAAATTAAATAATACTACTTTTTACGCTAAATTAGATAAAGAAAGAAGGTGATAAAATGACTTTTTATTTTGTTAAGGGTCTACTACTAGTGATATATACTGTAGCATTTTTTCTTAAAAAGAATTTTACCTACATATCCGTCTAGTAGATGCTCTGATATTCTTTACGATTTTTTGATTTACATACTTTTTAAGTTTTAGTATTAGTGTGTAAAAAACTATATTATCTTTTTTTGTGGATGGATATGAGCTAGTAGTTAGAATAATATTAATCAAGTCTAGAAATAGTATAATTACTTTGTAAAAGTTGTTATATTTGAGTATTCTCTGGCTATGCGTTTGTGTAGGGTTGATGATTACTTAAAACCTTGAGTCAAATGTGGGCTTTTGCAAAAGGCATGCGATGCTTGCAAATCCCACCTTTTGATTTGTTTAAGGGACCTTTTAATTGGTTTACGGGATGTGCCTAAGCATGTCGCCGAGCCAACAATAAGTAGGGCCACATGCACATGCTCCCGCCCAAATCATGAAGCTTACTTAGCATGCTCCTGGCAGTGCTTTTTCCCCGTACATGCATTCGGCTATGGATACTACTTAGCCTGGTCGCTTTCCATTACCGGCATCGAGATAGTCAGATAGTACTCTGGTTGCTAATAGCTAATCATGGACCCTGTCGAAGTATTGTTCAAGGTTATAATAAGTTGATTTATAATAATATAGATTAAAATAAGCTTACAAGTTATTTGGTAATCTGAATTATTATAGTAGCCGAAATTATTGTGTTTAGACAGTAAAAAACTATAATGTCTTTAAAATAAAGTGATCGGATGAGAAGTGCTTAGTATTTGAGTATGGGATATCACTTGATAATTTACACCAAAGTGTAATGAATGTTTTAGTTTTCTCTAGAATAATAAGCTAAAAAAATTTAGATTCCATCAGCTTAGAAAATTATTATAACATGGGTTACAAATTATAGTAAAATAGCCTACATTCAATAAATAAGCTGATCATTGTAACCTCAATCTGAAACAAACTGTGTCTAACTCTGGTTGCTTGGATTAATTAAGCACAATCGTACCAATTGACGGATATTAGATCTCGCACCAGATCGATGATGGTGCTTAATGCTTGTGCCTCCTGGTGTACGGGCATGGTAACTCCTGCTAGTTAGTCGGCGATCGATTCCTTTGCTTCACTTCTATGACCAAGATTAACGGAGGTATGTAAGGTGACAGAGAACGCTTTGCTCAACGAAGTGTTTCATTCCCCTTCATTAATTCGACCAATTATTTGGTAACCATGTTGTGCGCGATCGATCCATGCATTCCGTCAATTGATTTGGGGGCAGATATGATGATTCTTAGGCAGTCTCAATCCTCCCACATAGGATGATGTCTTATGCGTTTATTAGGCTACCGTATAGGAAAGAATTTAATGTGATAAGAAAATTAAAGAAGAGAGAATATAAAATAAAGAAATTGTATCTTAAACCAGACACCATATCGTCACAACATCTAATGTGGGGTGAAAAGGGATTGGATGAGAGGGGAAGATAAAAAAGAGATGTATATAAAATCTACTGTAGGTCTACACTAAAAAATCAAGGTTGAAAGTATGATTTCTAGAAACGGTATCTTGTTGATATGATAAGATAGAACATTATCTAAGAAATCATGGGTTGGTACTGCCCTTATAACAGTACATTGTTTATGTAGCATATATTCAGAAAATTTATAAAGGACTGACTGATCATATATGCCTATGTTTATGGCTATGTTTCTATTTTAGGTAGTGTTTGGACAAGTGAATAGAAAGAAATGAGATGAAATGGTTCTATTTTTTAGGAATAGAATGGTTTCGTACGGTTGTTTAGTTGAGGAAATGAGAAGAAACGGGATGATTCAATCCATTGTTTGGTTGGATGAATGAGAAGTATTTGGTCACTTTCTTCCATTCTTTGGTGAGATTACTCCCTATTCTTTTCCTATTTCATTTTATCACACTTGTGGATGAATTATGTGCAGTTCAATTATTTCACATCCTTATCTCTTTTGGTTGAAATCTGCTTCCAAGTTCTTGAATATATATATATATATGATGAGATTAAATTCATTCATCAAAAACATGTCCCCAGTGTTCAGCAACCAGTAGGTTGCTACACAGATTTTGTGTATGCAACAACATTTAGAGTGCATCAGCATCTACACATGTTCTGTTCATCTTAAGACCATGCAGTGCCCTTTCAGTGAAGAACTCACGAGCAAAAGGACCTCAAATCCAGTCTGTATTGATGAAAAAAACAGCAGGTTTCAACAAAACAACCGGTCCACAAACAATACCTCAAATCCCCCTCCATCCAGTTTGATTCATGGCCATCACCCTTGCTATTTTGCTTCTATGGCAAGAATAACCACCGAACTCACAACCAACACACCAATACAAATCAGCACAGACACACATAGGCAGAGGAGGATGAGGAAGGCGTAACCATCACTGCTCTGCGTGAATCCTCACCGACACGCCGTGGCCAACTCCTACCTACGCCTCTTCTCTCGCCGCCAGGAGGTGGATAAAGATGGGAGAGGGTAACCCTAGCAACTAAAAAAAATGGGGACGATGTGGTTTTAAGAAAAAAAATCTGAATAACATCATTCAGTATCTAGGTTGAATATTCCTCTGCTAGGAATCAACCCATCCCACATGGTATGATCCCATCTCTCAAACCATAACACTAGTATCACTCTATATTCAAAAACCGTTTCATCCTATCCCTCCCCATACAGCAATCAAAACACTACCTTAATCGTCTACTCTCTATCCTTATAATATAAGCTCTTCTATAGTTTTTTTAGAAATTAAGGAGAAATAAAATTAAATGAAAGATAATTATGATTAACTCAATGAGTGAGATAGAATAGTAGACGAAAGCATTAAATAAAATACGGTTGCAATTAGTTAATGCGACAGAGTAAGTAGAAAAGTGACTATATTTTTTAAGAAACGATTATATTAGCGTACGGAGAGAGTGCTCTTTTGTTGGCTAGTCATGTCGTCATCAAAGACACAATGTGCCAAAATGGCGCGACACCGACAAGGCCCACATGTACTTGTGAGGCGTTCTCATACATTGAATTTCTATCTTCGCATGCATCTGGTCATTTCCATACATTGAATCGTCCCATGCCGCAATAAAAACACCTTGTCTACTAGTGATGCATGCATGAATTAACGCAGCTACACACTACTGTAGTGGAGTTAGCATTGGCCAGCCACGTAAATGTATGTTGTTACCAGAAGTACGTGGATACACACGTTTACCTGTGGATAATTACTTTATCAGATAATAGGTATAGAAAAAATTAGTATCCACGAGTATATAAATGAAAAAAATCATACACATCGAATAAACGAGCCAGATATAGATATGGGAAAATAATACCTATACATATTTACCTGCATACCTATATATTAGTTGGGCCAAAATGCTAAAAACCCAGACTAACAAAAGCTAGATACAAACCCTAATTCCTCTCCTCTCTGTCTCTCTCCTATTTCCCTCACTGGCTCACTCTACGTGCCTCCACGTGCCTAGGGATGGTAATTTTACCTGCAGGTGTGGGTACCCGTGGGTGTGGGTACTCGCGGGTACCTGACCCGACGGGCATGGATTTGGGTTCAATTTTGCGCCCATGGGTTTACGGGTTCGGGTACCTGTTTATTCTAGGGTCGGGCACGAGTTTAGATTTAAACCCACGGGTATCCACGGATTTACCCGATTACTTGTATTTAGATAGAGACTTCAGCCCATTCCTTTCCCTTTAGCCGAGCCCACTAAGTCTCAATCCTAAATCCCCTAATTCCCCTATGCCCCTCTGGTGCTGGAACCTCCTGTGACCCGTCAGCCGCCTCTCCTCCCTGGCTCCCT
The DNA here is from genome assembly GCA_000418225.1 of Zizania latifolia. Taxonomy (NCBI): domain Eukaryota; kingdom Viridiplantae; phylum Streptophyta; class Magnoliopsida; order Poales; family Poaceae; genus Zizania; species Zizania latifolia. The sequence continues at coordinate 1,129,646 of KE372734.1, read as the reverse complement.
CTGCCGTTCGCCCGTTCTCCTCTTCTCCCCTCTGTCCGCGGTGGCAGGCGATGGCTACTGCGGCGTTCGGCCAGATCTGGCTGCGGTTGCATAGGTGCGTCCGTCCTGGCACGGGTGGGCGTGCTCAGCAGCGGACGGTGAGCCCTCCCCGCCCACGACACGGCCAATGACGCCTGCGTGACCACCCTGCCGGTGCTTGCGCCACCGCTGCCTCCCGCACCTGCGCCCACGCCCTCCCCTCCCCGCACGGCACGCATGTCACCGAGCTTGAAGAACCACGCGTTCAGGATCATGTCAGACAGCCGGAACTTGTGCCTCCCCGTATTCTCAAGTCTCAACCCTGACAAGAGCAAGGAGTATCAGTAGCTCGAGTATAAGGCTTTGTGTACATTTGATAGTGGTTTGGTGTTTGTACGGTGGTATTATACTATTATGATTTGTGACATTGTGAACTATTATATACTTATGTTGAGACTTGATTGGTTGTGAACTGTTGTTATTTGAATAATTTCATCAATTTAAACTGTGTATTCATAAAGTGAAGAACTGATAATGCTCTATTTTAAATTGCATTTATTGTATTGTGCTGAACCCGTGGGTTACCCATTGGGTTTCGGGTACTTGACATGTTTAGGTTCGGGTTTGGTTTTTAACCCATGGATTTCACGGGTTCAGGTTTGCACGGGTTCCGTG
>KE372734.1:1096599-1119797 GCA_000418225.1 Zizania latifolia | reverse complement strand
TGTTTTGACAGATTGACAGGGAGCAGCAGAAGTTTTGAGCTTTATCACAAATAAGATCGTCTCTGAATGCCTCAAATCCACGACTTCTGAATGTTGCAAATGCAGTTCAGCAGTCATGCCTTATAAAAGATACAAACATTGGCCAGTTCAGCAGATGCGATAATCTTCAGAAGAAGGCTTTGTTACCGAGAGGATAAATCAACTATGAACACGAGGTAAATCATATGGTTTACTACCTTGGTTTTCGTTCTCAAATAGATGACATGAATATGTTCTCAAATAGTCAAATAGATGATCAAATAATCAAATAGATGGCCTGAATATACGCAGTGAAAACCTAAAATATTAAATCATTAATAATTACGAAAGATAATCTTAAATCATTAATAGATTTAAAAAATTGACATGTGAAAATAGTAGTAGTAACTTTTTATAAAAAAACTTTTTTATAGTTATATTTAAATATTTTTATAAATATATAGCTAAAAAAGCAACATATACGTTAGAGACTACGCGGATTTCCAAAGCGGAACGGAGGTAGCACTTTCGAATTGGCCTAGTTAGGAACCGTGATAGCACAGGGAAATGTTCATCACTTCTCTGTACGTATGATATGCTTATCTCGTACGTACCCGTATACCAGTATAGGATCCGAATACGATATAACAGTATATAACATTTATTTCGGACGTGGATGTATCTAATGCCATCGCGTATAATGCCATAAATACTCTACAGGACGTATACGTAAGTGCGTTGCGTAAGTCAGGCTCGAGTGGCCTCGCCGGCGGGCGGGCGCGCACGACGCCATGGCCAAAGCAAAGGACGTGGCGCTCGCCGCAGTGTACCGCCTCCGTCATGGATAACGTTGTCGGCGAGGACAACGACGGCCTCGTCGCCCGGAGCGTCAGCGAGGGCGTCCTCGCGGCGATCCGCGCTCGCTGGGAAGCCAAGCTGGCGCGGCGCCGCCCGACTACAAGCAGCACACTGATGCCCATGCAGCTGAACTTTGTGGATGGCTACACGGGGGAAAAAATTGCTGAAGAGGGCTCTCAACTTCGTCACAGGGGATCTTTTTAGATTTGTGCCATGTATCGCTGCTTTCTTTCCGTTGGTCTGTAAGGTGCAATGGTAGTTTGGTGTTTTCCGCTATTTACGGGTAGTGGTGAGTCTGAGTCCAACAGGGTGTGGGATGACGCATCTGACGGTATCTTCAAAACAGTTGTTATTTTTAGTTTTTTAAAATCTCATACAGGGAGTAGTCTTAATAAAATTTAATTTATAAATTTTTTTATTCTCTAGCAGACTTCTGATATCATATTCTCTATATTTTACTCTTGTATCATCAATAGGTGGACTATACTTATCAAATCTATCATCTTTTCTTTTATTTGTATCTAGTGGCGGAGATAAGCCTAGGGCAATTTAGCCTTAAGCACATGCTTGTCTACTTAATCCCTCTTAAAATTTACTTAAAAATATGAAAATTTTGATGAATCAATGTAAATTATATTTGTTGAGCCCTAGGTTTGTTGAAATTATGGGTCCACTCCTGTCTGTATCTCTTGTATCACCGATAGATGGGACCAGAGTGAATAGGGAATGAGAGTCGCTCCCTACAAGTAGGGAGAATGGAGTAATATTTTAAGGACCTCTAGAAATAGGGAAGTTATTGAAAATATGTTTTAGACTAAATCTCTAAGAAAAAAGATAGGGAGTTATATTGGGCACTATGCAGGAAGGCTCAATGGCATGTCAACCAGTTATTCCAACCTAGGGGCATATCTCGAAGATTCAGCTCTTGTGAAGAAATTATTCGACACAATGCCAGATCAGTACCTCCCTGTTATTGCTGACGTCGAACAATTTTATGACATTGACACCATGCCTTTCGAGGAAGTAGTTGGGCGCTTGAAAACATATGATGAGTGTGCTCAGCGACGCCTGCTCACTCACGCTGAGTGGCTTGCACGGCATAAGGGAAGTGTTGGAGATTCATCGTCAAATGACAAGGGAAAACAAGGAGCTGCCAGCGAGGACAACAACTATGGCCGAGGAGAACCATCCGACTTTATATGAAATATTTGCCATTTTTAAATAGTCATTCTCATGTATACCAATGTGAAATAAAATTATTTTTACATACGATCTCTTAAACTAATCGCTTGTGAAAATGTACACGCTTATATAGACGGTCATATTAAGCCAATCGCCTATGTAAAATATTTTTCATAGATTGTCTATAATGATCACCTTGGATTGAGATTTACATAGACAACTTTTCTTTTCAATCTCCTGCACAGTGAAAAATGTGTCTAAAAATCATTTTTTAGTAGTGACATGTCTCCTACATGATAAATCCAAAACTTCAAACTACCTATTATGCAGCCCTCTCACAGTACCTTTTTGAGAGAATCTCACAAGAAAGTCTAATGTTCCAAAGGAGAGTAGGTTCTTCTCTTTAAGCCTTTTCTTGCTTTTCTTTCCCCCTCTTTTCCACCCTCTTTTCCATTGTTTACCTTGACAAGAATCTTTTACTAGATAGAGAAATTGAAGTTCCTTGCAGCAGCAGCTGGCTGCTCCTAAACTATTCTCCAACTTCCTCTGTTCTTTTAATTTGCCGTTTGATTTAGTCTCACGTGTTGGATGACATTTCTGAGATCAGGTTGGACAGAAACAGAACCAAAAATATATCATATTTATGCCTGATTCAACTATTTTTAACTAATTATTTATTTTTTTAAAAGATTTTATACAATTTTATAACAGTTTTTATAGTAGAGTAAAGGCTCAAGCTCACACCCGTTCTCCACCCCCAAGGTAGGCCGATGACGAGACGAATATGTTGATCGAAATCATGACAACTTGGTCGTGATGCTAAGTATTCCCTGGATAAAGTCGCTGTTTAAATGCACTATAGTTCGGTATACCGAACTTGTCATGATGCACCGCACGAAGTATCTCTTCAAGGCAAGAATGTCGTCTGCATATATCGAATATTCAGATTGGACAGTAGTTTATTAGGAGCTAAATTAAATACAGTTAGCTCTCGCTGGATTTTTTATATCTTTAGCAAAAGCTAAGTTATTTTACTGTAAAGTTCAAGTGGGTACTAAACTATTAGTCCCTTCATTTTATATTATAAACCGTTTAACTATTTTTAAGTCAAAATTCTCTAATTTTAACTATATTTACATAAAAATATATTAACATCTACAATATTATATATATTATGATAGATTTAATAAAACTATTTTGATATTACATATGTTAATATATTTTTCTATAAAATTATTTAAAGTTAGAGATGTTTGTTTTATAAAAAGGTTAAATGACTCTAACATGATTGAGAGAGTAATCATCATAAAGATCTCGTGTGGAGTTAACTAATTTAACCAATAATTGCTTCCTAGGACAAACTAGCATAGCATGAGATAAGTGCTGTCATTAACTAGCCTTAACCCTTGACCTAACGTGCTTTCAACAAGTATCCTATCATGGCGTTGCAACTTGCAAACGTGGGGTCATTTGATTTGCCCGCCTCAGTTTGAAAGATAAGGATTGATTACTTGTCACATTCAAAGCGATGCTTACGGAAAGCATGGGGTTTATGTGCCTCGAGTATATTTTTGTAGACCAAGACTGTGACTTGGCATGGATGTCATTGTCGAGTCATGGTTTTATTAGGTTCTTGACGCTCTGGCTGTTGAAAATGCCAGGTGCTTGACGGCTAAGGCAAAAAAAGTTCCATGCTTGCTAGCAGTTGTCGTGTTCCTTTACTAGATAATTCGATCTCGACTAAAGGGTTAGTATTAATATTGACTCATGGATCGGTTCTCCTAAGTTGCTCTCACATGATGGTACTATCGGGGATCATGTATATTATCAATTTAACAGGCCTGGTAAAAAAATACCTGAAAACGATTTAACAGAAAAAAGTCTGTTAGATTAAATCGGCCATCAGCGTTTGAGTCAGTTAAAAAAATATACGCTATTCGATGATCAGTTAATTGTTCAAATTTAATGTATAGTTAATTGATTCACAAATATCTTTATGATGTTGGTCTGGCTGGCTGGCCTAAACATTTGTCTTATTCTGTCTGTAGGATGTAGATCTACACCGACCAAAAAAAATCACCACCTTCATTCAGAAACCCTAGCAGCCATCGCACTTACCCACTCGACCTCACGGCTTGTCGGTCTCACCATAGTTTTTATGTTCCTTATGGTTAACCGATTAACCAAACCAATATAATCAAAATCAAATTTAATTGGTTTTTATTTTCCTAGAAGTAAGTTCGGTGGCTAATTTGGTACGTATAACCAAAATTCTTTGTAACTGATTTAACCAAACTGACATTACTGTTTTAACCGAATTTCAGGCCTACAGGTTGATACATCTACAGTACTTAGGATTTAGTTCAATGTAGATAGACGTGTGAAACGGACATGAAATTTTTATCATAAATTTGCTTCTGTTTCGAACACAGAAATTCAAGACAGGCCTAAACCACCTTCAGGCACCAAGCTTTCAATCTACTTCGAATTTGCTCAATGTTTTGGAAAGGCAAAGCTGCAAGTGCCTTTTTATTACATCTAATGCACATCACACATGAGACACATGGACAATGGCATCCAAGGCCACAGCCCCATCCCCTGCTGCCTGCCCAGTCCAACCCTAGGACAAACCCAATGGAACGAATCCAGCCAATCTCCACCTCAGGGAGGACCCCACTCCCTCCCCTCCCCCCTGCACTGAATGCAAAGCAGTGTCAGGGTTCCAAAAAGTTCAGCTACTAGTTTTCTGCTTTTCTAATGGTTTACGATAACACAGATCAATGTTCATGCTAATTGATATTGACATGATAGTGTACGGTAACGAATTTATATTTTCATTAACCAAACCGAATTGGTAAATTAACCGAAATTACAGAGATTTAATAATTTATCATTAAAAGTTTGTTTGTTTTAGCTAGATATTTTTAGTAATAGTTGGTCTGAGTATTTAACTAGTAAAAATATGAAGAAGTTGATGTTTTTCAGGTTTCAGTTTATTTATAGCTTCTGCAGCTATTCATTCTTACAATCTGACTCTAGAATTTAGACTGTTTGTTTCAGTTTCAGATTCTAGAAATAATTGTAGCCGTTAGAAACCAAATCAAACGGACATGAAGTATCTTTTTTCTATATTGGCACACGTAACATTTATTTAGATAATTTCACGTGTAATTAACAAGGTCATTTTAAGATGAAAAATCATCGATTAGATAATTTCACGTATAATTAACGATGGGATTATTTGAGAGCGCAAATCATCAATTTTTTCCCAGATATACCCACCTCACCTGCACAGGCATAAAATTCCCAATCATGCTCTGCAGGAAGCAAATTCCCCCACCTTTTTTTCTTTTAACGCAAATCCCACACGCCTTTCTCTCTCTTTGCCCCTCACCGTTCACGACTCACCCACCCCCTCTCTCTCTCTCTCCATCCCTCTCCACCTTTCCACGCCCGTTGCTCACGCTCCCCTCCTCTCTCTCTTCGCTTTCTCTCACTCATCGCCGCTCCCAGTCTTGTCTCCTCGCTCTCGCTCTCTCTCTCCTCTGGAGTTTTACAGCTAGATTCTAGAAGCCAACAAAAGCACGCGGACGGGGGCGAAGTGGAGGAGGAGGAGGAGGTAGAGAGAGAAAGCTGCGGCGCCGCCGTGCTTCGGGGAGCGAGCCAGTAGTGGGAGGCTGAGGTGGGCACAGGGCACGGCATCTGTCGTTCGCTCTCGTTGTCCTTTCGCTAGATCTGCAACGCGGGGGTTCGGTTCCTGCTCCGCGATCGCCTCGGTTTCCGCGGGCGGGGTGGCGGTGGCGTGTGTTGATCTGCGGTGGTGGGTGGCGGCTGATGCTGCCGTGGAGCGGCGGGAGTTCGACGGTGGGGTGGTACTAGCCTGAGACTCGGAGGCTTTTCATCCATCGAGCGATGCGGATGGCGCGCGGGAGCTGCTTCCGGACTTGGGCTCCGGTTGGGCTCCTGCTGCTACTGATCGTCGCGGCGGCATTGCCCCGGCGGGCGCTCGCGGCCACCGACCCCGCCGATGGTAAGTACTACGCGCGTGCTTGCTCTGGATGGTTGCACTGTTTGCATTAGCTTTTGGGTGGTTGCCGTTGGTTGTACTGTTTGCGGAGTGATGATTCGAGTTACTGTTCCGGATGAACAACGAACTTGTCGGTGCCTCGGTGGACGCGAGGTCAAGGGGATTGATTTTGATGCAGTGCTGTACTATTGCACTAGAGATTGAGATTGGTGTGCACTGTGCAGTGAGAAATGCGTGGAGTTTCGGTTGCGCCGATTGATTCAATTTGGTTGTGCGGATTTGCGGCGGGGGCGGTTCTGCCGTACTATTTCTGTAGTTGATGGGCCGTTCAATTAGTGTGTGATTGCTTCTGGAAGCAACGACGTGATTAAATGCTGCAATTGGGCTGCTATTTTCGGTGTGGAGGGATGTGTGTCCTGAAGGATTGTGGTGTAGCCTGTGCTCTAAGGATTATCATCGTCATTGACGTCAATGGGTGCAGGATAAAGTGACGGATAATTAGTTAGGATAGTTGTGGTAGAATGATAAAAAAGTAAAAAAGTAATTATGGTCACTCTCTCTTACAGACATCCTTAATCAAAATAATCATTTTATACTGTTTCCATAAAAAGGGGGGTCGTAGTTGTGGAAAGTTGGCTGAATGTGATATAACTAATTTTCATAGGAATGTGCAGACCCTTACTTTTTAGTGCAATGCTGGGTTTTGTTAACTTCAATTGACTGGCCCTTTGCACGCTCTGCCCTGTACCTACATATTACTTACATTTGATTGAGTACCTTAAAATGTATATTGATTTGGTGTGAAGCCATGTTAGGGATTCTGTTTATTACTAATGTCTTGTTTTTGCTCCATTTTCGGGCAGTTACTGCTATAAACGGACTCTATGTTGCACTTGGATCGCCGACTCTTCCTAAATGGACAGCGAATGGTGGTGACCCCTGCGGTGATGGTTGGCAGGGCGTTGTATGTATCGGCTCAAATATAGATTCAATGTACGTCAAATTGTACATTTATGGTTCCTTTATCTGGTAGAGTGTTTATATTTTGTGCTTTTATCAACTCATTGTTTGTAGAACTTTCAACGCTGCAAATTTGGGAGGACAATTAGGCAGCCTGGGAAAGTTCACTTCAATAACCACAATGTAAGCATATTATCATCAATTTTTTATTCCCTTGCTCATGATCGATGGTCATGTCATCTAATTATCCATGCATAGTTCTTAAGAATCAATAGGAAATTCAAAGGCTGTACTTATGTACTGGCAGAAGTTATGTTGTTCTCATATGTATCCTGATCAGGCTTTATGAGTATTTACTTTTCTTTTTATTATAGAGACCTTAGCAACAACAATATTGGTGGAACAATTCCAGAAGATCTACCTGTTACATTGCAGCGTTTGTATGTGTTATCCTTCCTCTTTTGCAATTCCTTCTGTTTTTGTGATCAAGTGATGAGATACACATTTTTCATTGCTGGTGCAGTTTTATGTCTGATAACCAACTCACTGGAAGCATCCCGGTAACACTGTCAAATCTTCAGAGTTTAACGGCCATGTATGACTATTTTCCTATTTTTGTTCCTAAGCAAAGGAGCAATCATGCTGTTTTCCTCTGATCTGTCTCACTCATGACCTGTCTTTTCTTAGGTCTCTAAATGGTAACCATCTTGACGGGAAACTGCCAGATGCTTTTGATTCACTCACTAGCCTTGTAAACTTGTAAGATCCTGTTTTTCTCTCTTTTTCATTGCACTTAATCTTATGCTTGATGTGCACTTGCTCATGTGCCTGAGAGTATCTCATTTCTCCCTTTTCTTTGAGGGTTGGTGGTTAAGTAGTTAACTGTTAAACTGACTGATAACATATAACCTTTCACCACAGTGATATTTCATCCAATAACTTCAGTGGTCCATTACCAACTTCATTGGGAAGCATGTCATCATTGACTACATTGTAAGTCTACAACTATTTTCCTGTCTTATTTTTCCCAACTCTTTTTTGTCTTTTCATGCCCTGACATTTCACAGGCACATGCAAAACAATCAACTATCTGGGACACTCAATGTCTTGCAGGATCTCCCCCTAAAAGATTTGTATTCCCTCTCTCTCTTCTCTGTTTTCATATTACTGATTCACTTATATTAGCATATCATAATGTATAAATTAGAGCACCTGCAATTGTTTGATCGGTTATGTATTGATTTATAAAAGGGGTCTGCTTAATAGACAACTTCAGGCCTGCTTTAGAGATGTCAGAATATGAATTATCATGATCCTGCACTTTAGTCTTTAGCAGACACAAGGTTCTCTGTTATTTCACGTAGTCACATCAAATTTACTGGGTAAAGTTTGTTGAAAATCAACATCCTTTCACAAAGTAAATGACAGTTACAGAAGTCTAATGTAACATATACTCATGAAAAAATCACACCTTTAGGCTTTAGCAAGGCTGTACTAGATAAAAAAAGAACACCTGACATTAGTGTTTTAGCTTATCTTACTGTAGACATTAATACCAGTCAAACATAAACTCTAGATCCGGTTTGTGATTTATGTCTAATCCAGATCATCCATTTTCTTAGATTGTTATCATGTATACAAATATGAAATATCTATGCTTGTTTCTGATGATTTATTTACCTCAAAACAGAAATATAGAGAATAATTTGTTTTCTGGACCGGTTCCTCCAAAGTTGCTGAATGTGCCAAACTTCAAGTGAGAAACCTTTTTCTTACACATTTCAAATTTAATGATGCAATTCACATAGTGCTTGTATTTTCTATACATAACATTATCTGTACTATATATGTTCCCATATTGATTTTGTTGGATATATGTAAGGTAACTTATTGAGTAATTAATTTTTTCCTACAGAAAGGATGGGAACCCGTTTAATACCAGCATAGCTCCTTCTGCATCACCATCTTCAACACCTACAAGCCCTAGCCCTACATCAACACAAACACCATCACCACCTTCATCTCCTTCAGGAACTTCACCATCTAATTCGCCCTCTAACTCTTCTGGTGGATCTACTGCTCGAGACAGCAGCTCTCCATCATCCAGGAAACATAAGTCTTCAACCCTCAGGACTGTCGGATATGTCCTTCTTGCTATTGTTCTGTTTATAGTTACAGTGCTGGTGGTAATATTTTGCCTGTCCAAGTACCAAGAAAGACAGTCGAGACACGATTATACAACAAGTCAGGCGGGGAGGATGCGTCAGAGGATTGAAGAGCCAAAAGTTAAGCAAGCTTCAGTACAGTCAAAGAATGATGCTAAAAAAGGTCAACATTTAGTTACCATTATGTAATTTATTTCTATGTTCTCTCTCTCTCTCTCTCTCTCTGTTTTATATCATGGCATATGATATTTTGTTAACAGGATCAGCTGAGGTTACTGATCGGAGGCAGGTTCGTGAAATAAATTTGGCAGTACCAGGTATAGATGCTTGTAAATCTGATCTATCAGTTCTTTTAGTACTGTAATACTTTCACCTTTTTAAGTTCAGAATTATGAAATAACTATTCAAGTGCTGACAGCTGCTCTTGAGAAGCCTCCAGAAAAGAGAAAAGAGCATGTAATCAACTTGGATAGAACAGAATCAGAAATATTTGCTTCTGTACCTCCACCACCTCCCCCTCCTCCTCCACCACCACCACCTCCTCCTCCCCCTCCGACACCGCCTCCGCCTCCGCCTCCGCCACCACCGCCTGTTCAAAAAGTGATTGTAAATCCCGTTGTTAAGCCAGAGAAAAGAGTTAATACTCCACCAAGGACAGGTCCCTCGACATCTGCAACATCCTTTTCTGTTGCATCACTTCAGCAATATACAAATAGTTTCGAAGATGGAAATTTGATAAGAGAGAGTAGATTGGGAAAAGTATATCTGGCAGAACTTCCTGAAGGCAGAGTATGTGTAAAAATCGCTGCTTCATTTAATGATTTAAATGATGGAATTTTAAGCTTATCAAAATTCTGTGCTTATCTTACTTTATCCTATGCAGTTCTTGGAAGTTATGAAGATTGATAACGCCAATGATCGAATACCAGTAGAAGAATTTCTGGAACTGGTTGCACGTGTATCAGATATTAGGCACCCTAACATCCTTGAGCTTGTTGGATACTGTGCAGAATATGGTCAGCGGTTACTTGTTTATAATCATTTCAGTAGAAAAACACTGCATGATGTACTACATGAAGGGGAGGATTTGGATGGTGCACTATCTTGGAATGCTCGCCTCCAGGTTGCTCTTGGTGCAGCAAAGGCCTTGGAGTAAGCGCCCAAACTGTTTTCCGGTTCAAAAGAATTGCCATGAACTTGTGCTTATTTAATTTAGTTTTTTACGGGGAAGCCTTTGTAAGAACGCTCTTCTTTCAGGTATCTCCATGACAACTGTGAACCTCAAGTAGTGCACCAGAATTTTGAACCAGCCAATGTTCTCCTTGGTAATGGATTCTCAGTGCGTGTTGCTGAATGTGGACTGGCAGAATTGATGTTGTCAGGCTCTGTTACACAGGTAACCTCTAGTGTTGGATGTCAACCTTTTGGTTGTGATACCTCAGCTTTCCATTACCAGTAATTCTGATATATTGTGTAAAAACCTGAAGTTTGGTTATGTTTTCTACAATTCAGATCATCTATCTTCTGCATAGTGTATATCTCTCAAGATATTAATCCTTTAGTCTCTGGGTGATCAGATAGTGTACTCATGAAGAATACCAACTTCATGGAGCACAAATATGCTCATAATCATGAATTTGGAGAGTAATGATCTATTGATCAAGTATTCAAGTACAGCTAGCAGCTCTCAGTCTGACAGCTATTAGGTCTAGTCTAACAATCCGTCCAAACCAGAGCAGCCTTTGCCACGTCTTAACTATTATATGGACAAGCTGTTAAAGGGAAGGAACTGGAATTCTACTAACCTCAAACTTTTATATTAATAACATTGGGCCTTACAACAGCAGCCATGTGCATCCACCATGCCAGCAGAACTCACCTTGGGCTTGAAGTTATCTTCAGTTGTTCCTTGATTTATCCATTAGGTTTTATCTATTCATTAAGATTATCTTCAGTTAAGAAGATTTTAACCAACATTATTAGGAACTGCCTCATTTAAACAGTGTTAGGCAAGTAAAGAAACATGCAAGCTATCTCTTCTATGGTCTCCTCGTATCTCCTAAAGAAGTCATTGCTGCCAGGCCATCCTCTCCGTGGTGTATACTTACCACAGTGTTCCTTTTTATCCAGTTGTCAGGTCGCATGAGGGCACTGCTGAATTATGAAGCGCCTGAAATCCATGAAGCTGGGACTTTTACTGACGGAAGTGATGTTTACAGTTTTGGTGTGGTAATGCTAGAACTTCTCACTGGCCGTAAACCATATGACAGGTCAGTGATTCCCGTAATCTGCATTCTTAAATTGACTTTCCTAATTGTGTTGGATCACTTGTCTCCAAAAAATCTTGAACTTTCTAATTTGCTTACTTATTTTCTGTTACAATGTGCAGTTCCCGCCCACGTGCTGAACATCATCTTGTTAGATGGGCTGATTCTCAGCTTCATGACATTGAGTCCCTGTCAAAGATGGTTGATCCTTCTATTCAAGGAGAGTGTTCTGAGAAAGTACTGTCACGTTTTGCAGACATCATTAGTCGTTGTATTCGGGTAATCAAACGCTTATTCCCTTTTGAGCTAAACTGTACTTTATAGTTTCTAAGCATAATACAGGATAGGACATGTGCCACTTCCTTAGCGCATCCATCGGGTTTTTATGCCCAAATGTTCTATTCATAACTGTCTAATTAGGTTAAGAGCATAAATATTTAAATATCCTATTTCATTATTGAGGTCAAATGCATCTGCATCCATTTCTCCAATTTATTATATTGCAAATTAATTTGTTTAGTCATTTTCATGCTTAATCACATTCAGATGAAATATTTTTTATTTATTCACTGTAATGTTCTGCTTGTGCTGTTTTACTTTTTTCTGAGAGCAGCGGTATAAGATGAATTTAGGAATCATGGACTGATGAATGATCTGGAATTTCTTATGCAGCTGCAACCGGAATTCAGGCCGCCAATGTTGGAAGTTGTCCAAGACCTAGCTAGTATTGTAAGGGCTACTGGTGAGGAATCAGAGTAAGAAAGAAATCGAAGAGGGACCATACATCTAGGAAGCCAGCTCGTGCAACTAATGAAGATATTCAGAGGAAACATATTTAGCAATTTTGCAGAGCATCCTTTCAGTATTTATAATGGACAGCATTGTCCTTTAGTGTAAATGTTGATTCTGGAACTGCATTTACTTGTTGAAAGGTGGTAGTGGTATAGCCAGGGCAGCATGGGCCTTCTCATTGTGGCCAAGCAGATTATTGTACTTTCCTAGACATTATCAAATTGCTTGTATATCTTATAACCCATTATAATTTTGATTATTTGTTATATTAAAACTAGCAATGTTCATATGATGTTTGTTAGCATATATGAGTGTCCTCTTTTTCTGGAAACTTGTTGAGAACTATTTTTTTGTTTGATTAACTCCAAATGGTTATTGTGATTTTAGAAAATTTACTGGTGCAGAGGTGGATGGACTCCCTCTTCATATGCTTTCTTCTACAGAGCACTGGGCATGCACATTCTCCTCCTCCAGGCAAAAGTACCTCATTTAGGTATGCATCATGTGCTCAATTGGCCCCTATTGTCTTTCCTTTATATGATATGCTGCACATTCTTTGAATGGATTATGGGTTTGTCCCTATGGTTACCCTTAATTGGTGAGTAGTAATAGAGACAAACGTTTGATCTATGATGAAGATTTATTTGTGGTAAAAGATTGCTTTTGCACTGTTAGATTAGCACTCTGTGCCAAATAATTTGGTTATACAGGAGTAACATGACTGTTAGCTGCTTTGCTCTTTCTTTCAAAGCTATACTGGTAGCTCCAGCCTTCTATTTTCACTTGCATTTGTATGGTCTTGAGTTAGAAAACACTCTTTGGCCTTGTGGAACAAAGAAAAAAATCATTATGTTAACACTGGAAGCATCAGTCTTGCCCTTTATACGGGAAATCCTGCTTTCTGGCGACCAATTTTATTTACCCTTTTTTATAGAATATAACATTATCGCCTGCTTTGATTGGAGTAATGGGCTCCTAGACTTTGTTGCTTTCACTCCCTTTTCTGGGAGGCTTACTGGTTTAGGTGCACTCCTGCAGCCAAGAAAACTTCTAATACTTATTTAGAACCAGGGGAATTACAATTTTTAGAACTCCCTAAGGACAGTGACACGAACACATATGTTTGGCCACAAGAAGGCCAGTTGGCTGGCAGCAGGCACATAGAGTTAACACTGCACCTGGTTTCAGAAAGTAGATTGCCGTGCCATATTGCCATGTGGGTGATGGCAAGTTGTACAGTACCATATTATGAGGCTGTCAAGAATTCCCGTAGCAGGGGGCTCTGTCCAGCCCCTCGCTTTCTCTCCCCACACATGAAATGTCACTCCGAGAAAAGAGTGTCCCTATTGCCAAGCGGTGGAGTGATGTTAGAGTCTTAAAAAACAAATTAGTGTTTAATATCTTAAATTGATCATGTATGTACTCTCCTAAATCTAACATCTGGGACACTTTATAGTCTATAAATCAGTTAATAAATCTTAGCATGTGTACTCCTGCTTTTTGTCCTCATTTCTGTCGTGCTCCACCTGTGTAAGGATGGCTGACATGGCGTGTCCTGTTTATAGGTGAGCTGGTCCACATCAATGGATCAACCACATTGTTCTGTGGTTTCCATTCAATAATCAATAGGATCAATGGCACATCGAACGTCTTTGCATCGGTGAAGACTCCATAATCAATAGTGCATAGTTACCGCATTTCACTGTTTCAGTGTGAGTATCTGCACTGTTGGCTGATGAAATGCAAATCAAAAAAATTCAGGTTTCATGAGCAGTTTCGGGGTTTCCCCGATGTTTCGTAATTGGACCGAAACAGAACAAGAATTGTAGTGGCTCATATTGCTTGTTGCATTCTAGTTGTCATTCCTCAGAATCGGTTCCACGAGCAATGAATGGATCTGCATATATCAGCTGGCATGTAACCGCCGTACTTACGTCTCTGGAAAAAGAGATTTTATGTCAAAAATCTCTCCAACAACCTCCATATATTCCCTATATGACTCGCAATTTCTAGAGATGCTAAAATTCATGTTCATCCTCCCTACTAGGTTTCTGTTATGCAAGAGAAAAAGAAAGGGAGAGTAGAAAAATGATAAGTAAGTTTCAATCGTCATTAATATAAGAGATAAAGAAAAAAAAATAGAGATATAACAACCGTCAGTGATATAAGAGAGAAAGAAAGAAAAAATAGAGATATAACAAGTAGAGTTTAACTGAATAGAAGATGAGAAAAGGATTATAGTATGTTAAAATATATAGAATAAGGTATTGATGGCCTATTAGAGATGAAGGAGATTTAGATGGTATATTTTATTAGAGATTTAGATGGTATTAAGAGTGGGTTTTAGACATTTCTTAAGATGTTCTTAACTTTGCCTATTACACTTTGTTGCTGAATAGCCGGATCCTGATCCTGCAGATCATGCGTGACTTCGCTCGCAGGAACCACTCCCAGCTGGGGACTCCAACGGTACCCCCTTGCCCTAAACACGAGGAGGGAGCCCCCAACCGAAAGCTACATCCAGCTGCATGTTATGCGAGCTTCCGATCCAGTCCACACGCGAGTCCGTCCGTTTGCACAACAGGAGCAAGTGGCGCTTCCTGCTTTTGCCATGCTACGGCCGCAGTTTTTCGTCGTATGCATGAATCTCGCGGCGAGCTTGTCGTTGCTGCGAGGGGTGGGTGACCCAATGCATTGAACCGGACGATTGGATATCTGGAGGGGGCTCCTCTCCGGTTTCTGTGGCTATGGGTCGTGCGGGCCCGCCGTGTCAGGCCAGCCGGGCTTGGCAATTTGCAGGGAGCGTTTACTGCGTTTTTGACTGGGATGGAGACGCTTGGTACGTTGCGTGCGTTTGGGTCGGCGTGAACCGTTCGTGTGGGGGCGTCGGTCCACCGGTACGTTTGCTTGCCAACGCACGTTTGCTGCATCCACCGCAAAGAAAAGGACACGTGTAAGTGTAATGCGGCAGCCAACGCTACGAAAAATGTTACGAAATGGGGGCATCACCGTCGTATGGGCGGTATGGCAATTCTGCGATGAGTAGTAGTGTAGTGATGCTAATCTCGCCGCGTGGACTGGGATGGTGCAGGGCAGGCCAACTCATTCAAACCATAAAGGCCAATCAAAAATGTTTGTACCCGGAGTCGGTCCATTTGTTTGAGCACATGGTTAAATGAGACACGACGATATATACTTTTAAGGATGAGACGATTGATATTGTTTTAGGTGGATGTGATAAATTGATTTTTTTTAATAGTTGGATGGATATAGGTTAAAATAATAATAGTAAACAAAATATATTAATTATTATTATCCTAAGTGTAATCAATAATAATAAATAATGACACAGATTAGTTATTTATGACGAAATAGATTAATTATTATTAATTAGTCACTAGCAATTAAAGTTAGCAAAGTGAATTATCTTCTCCAGCCAAATTTATTGGATGACCTCAACCAAATAACCAATATCTTTACGAAATTGTTTTTCGTTGGACGTCCGATGCAAGCCACCACATTGGACGCTGCATCTCACATGGCCAGTGAATCAGTCCAGTTTAAGTAATTCAAACGCTCACATAGCCCAGCGAATCAGCCCAGTTTAAGTAATTCAGACGCTCGCACGTAGCCCACCGAATCGGTTCAGTTTAAGTAATTCAACCCAAATAATTTATTGTTGAAGATGAATATTTCACATGTTAAATATAAATGTTTGATATGTTAAAAATGAATATTTTATGCTTACAGTAGTTGAAACTCAATGTTTCATACGTGTGAGCAAAATGTTTCACCTTTTTATTTTAAATGTTTTTCACGCTTTTTATTTTGAATGTTTCATCTGAATGTTTCACCTGTTAAATATGAATATTTTAATTGTAGTTGAAGATGAATGTTCTATCTGTTAAAGATGAATGTTTCACTGAGCATCTGATAATTGACGAAATATCGGATATTCCGACGGTAGTTTTGTCTGTATCTTTATAGAATATTCTTTTGTCTAGAAGTCATATTATTCCTTGCATACAAACCAAACAATCTCAAACGTCTTCTGTCCACCGAATAAGACATACCCTAAAACCTAAACCAAGGAGACCAATATCTGTCTAGAACGTTGCGGCTTTTTCAGCTGTTCTACGTGGCTCATATATTTGGAACGTCGGTGAGATGTGCTAGAGTGAAATCTCCATCAAGAAAAGTTTTCTTCAACGCAAAACAAGTGATCCAGCAGAGGCTGCAGAGTAGCTCCAGCCAGAGGACACCGATCACGTTTCGTCGCGGCCGAATGGCTGAACGCCGACGCACGCACAACCGCATCCACCGCCTTCCTTCCTTCCTTCCTCCCTCCCTCCCTCCCGTGGACAGCGACTGAGCGACCCGCGTCCACCGATCACGGCGACAGGTGGGCTCTCTCTCCGCAGTCCGCACACACGGACTCCTCCTTTCTCGGCGGTCATCACCGACGCGCCGGTCCACACGTCGTACGCCCGGCCACTACCAGTCACCACGCCGCGAACCGCGAACCCTCCTGCCTCCCTCCGCGGCTTCGGCTTCAGCTTCCTGCCTTCCTCCCGCAGCTGTGGACAGAAATAAACCGAAACGGAACCGAATTCCAAGCATTTTAGATAGTATTTGGTTTTTATTTTAGAAAATTCGTTTTTTATCTGTTTTTATCAATAAAAACCAAACAGCAAAAAAATAAAGAGGTTTACAATTTTTAATGCTTAAATCTTGACAAGTTAATATATTGCATTGTGATCTAATAGTAATTTCATCTGTCTTAACAAATGATGTTTTTAAAGGGAGTGGTCATGCAATATTTCGATTAAAAACCAAAACAAATTATTTAGATTTTAATTACTTTAGACTGGTTTGTATTTTTTTTTTAAACAAATTATTAGAAACCGAAAAACCCATCGTCAACCCATCTTCCGCCCACTCGGCCGGTGTCAGTTTCGGTCCCCCTCTCCGTCCTGCGCGCGGGCGAGCGAGCGAGCGATCCATCGATGCATCGGCGCGCGCGCGGCCGGGCAGGCAGCCACACGATGCATGGGGGGTGGATGAATCGGAATTCGGTCTGCGTCGCGTGCTCGCCTAGGTAGCTTTTGGGTACGGTGCACCTGCGCGTTCACCCATGTTTGTTGGATGAGATCCATCGCTAGCTCGCCGTACGGACAGCGTGGCGGCTGTGAGATAATCCATGTACGCACGCGCAGCTATACTCGCAGTTAACCGGAGTTCTAATCTGGATCTGATTATGTAATTAACAAATCTTAATTAAGGGTTTGGTACAGCTTCAACTCTAAGATTTATATTGATCTAAAGTTTATATGGTATAATAAAATAATTTAAACTTTTGTTTTTAGTCGAAAATAAAAGGAGCTAACTAGGCTCTGAACGTTCGATCTAAAACAAAAGATCGGACGCTCCTCTCAGCCGTTAGATCGATCGCGTGTAAATCCTAACCGATCGGTTAAATTTTAACTGCTCACGCTGAAACATAACGCGTTACTCATGGAAACATTGCGTATATATTATATGAAATATTTATCAAAATTGATTGAAACATTATATATGAACAATTAAAATAATTTATGTTTTTAGTTAAACATGATTTACATATTTTTTTAAATACTAGTAATGTATAAAAATAATACATTATTTAATAAATAAAATGAAATAAATGCTAAACTATTTAAAACATTACGATATACTAGCTGAAACAATATGTGCAGTTGCATTAAAATATTGTTCGTAACTGATTGAAACGTTGTATCTTTATAGTTTTTTCGCTGGACAAAAATACTTATTGGACTAGGCCCAGTTCCCTCTGCGCACGACAACGTTTGCTAGGCCGTGCGTCCAATAGAAGCGTTGGCTCCAGACGTCTAGCCTCAAGCATTTCTAAAAATAAAACTAAATTGCTCAACTAAGTATACCTAGCTTTAGATTTAGGATTTTTTAGAGCTAGATTTGACCAACTCAAAAAATTATAGATCTGAAGCTATATCAAACAAGAGCTAATTAATTAACTAACTACAATAATTGACACGCTTGCATTGTTGCGTGTACATGAAACCTTACACGGCCGACGAACCACGTCTGCTCTCCTGAAGAACCCTATGATCATGCGACACGCCACGATCCGACCCAGGCCCAGACGTTATCACAGACTTGTAAGTTGTAACTAATAAACAAGATTACAACAAGGTATACGGTTTTAATTGCCCATATTGGCTAACGGTGATTAGCCGATGAAGATTATAGTCCACAAACTGAGTCCACTTGGGTTAATCTTAATCAGCGACGATCGATCGGAGTCCACGACCTCATTTTTCTAATCGCCTGGTCTCAGCCATCGCATGGTGTCACCTCTCCTCCCCTCACAATTTTTTTTAAAAAAACATCAGCCACTTTGATCAGATATTTTCTTGTCATCCTTCGCCATGACGACGTAAGTCACAACCGGAGAGAAGATTTACCAAGTCACGGCACCAGACAACTTTTTAACGGCGAGTATTTTTATATATAGAATAATTTTACGTATAAATCAGTTCAATTCTTATACCGTACATATCTTTTGAATTTACCTATTGCCTAATAGATTACCATTTAATCTTAACCATTAGATTAAAACAGACGAACGTTCAGTTAAAACTTGCCTTGTATAAATGAGCTGACTCAAGACAACATGTTTGATCTTGGAGAAAAGAAAACAAAGGTGGTTCATCATCATGGTTATGGTTTGGACCCACATCTTCAAAAAGGAAATGCATCATTATCCAAATTAATCATCTAATCAAGATTTGGTCCCATGCAAAGCATGATTAATAAGAGAAACTAGCTAGTTGACGGATCAAGAAGACCGATCTGACACTAGATAACATTTCATAAGCAATAATTCAGTGGACATTCCATCACCTCATGGCCCATCCATGCAAGAGAGAAATATTTCTCATCCCTTTGATAAATTAGTGATAAATTAGCAGTTAAAGTAAAAAAATCAAAATAACTTTTATTAATAATAAAGTAGTATTGTAAAGTGATAAGTAAGAGATATTAAAGTAATATAACTTTTTAACTTGAAGAACGATAATGCTAGCTAAGAAGATAATAAAAATAAATCCCTTTGCAATAAAATTAAAGAGATAAAAATAAATTATTTTTGAGACGAAAAAAGTACAATTATTGTGACTATCTGTGTGTCTTCAGATCCAAAAGCCCAAATGGGACATCAAAAAATTCCAAACCGAAAGCACCAAGTAGCTTTGCCTTGTAGGAGAGGTGAAAGAATATTAAATAATATATTATAATAAAATGCTATTAAATAAATAAAAAAATTAAAGAAGGTCACTCTCTTCGAGTGCGACGAGGTTTTGTGGACAGGGATCGCTCTACGAGTTCGTATCCTCCCCAACCAACGGCTCAGGTTGCTCCGGCCTAGCTCTCACACTACCCTTGATTATTTAATTTGATTCGCCCATAACCTAATTGATTAGTTAGTTAATTACAGTTTTTATCCGTCGTTTAACCGTGGCCGTTAATTAGGTCACCAGAAGAGAAATTAATATGTTTCACACATTGGTCCAAGATGGCATAGAATAACACATCAAGTGTCATGTGAAAAGTATGCCACCTGAGTGACGGTTTAATAATCACAACTCACAAGTGGTGATTTGTTAATCGAAACGGGAGGGGATTGGATAGGTTAGAGAATATTGAAATTAATTGTGTCATGTCGTTATCCAGTCACACGGTTGATCACAGTTCTAACTAAAATGTAATTTGTTGATCTTATTTATTCAGCTTTGAAAAACGTTTTAAATCGTATGCATAATAATTAAGAAATTAACTAAAATGGTTTTGTTATTCTCATTTATTTGGCTTTGAAAATTGTGATTTGTTTGTTCGTAAGAGGGAGGCAGAGATAAATATTGAAGAAAAGATTAAAGTATATAAAAGCTATAAAATGACTTCTATTCAGACAAAAGTTAAGAACAATAAAATGACTAATATAAAGAATCGTATAAAGTATTAGATATTAAGTTACGTGAGGTAGAAGGGAGTTTAACTCTTGTGCCGACCACACATTGATCAGCTCATCACCTCCGTACCACAAGTGTTTTGTATAAACATATTAAAATTTTAAACACTTTGCAAGCGCATTACATGGGCTAATTGCAGCTGTTTTCCTTGTCTTTGACATGGCCAAAGCTTTACACTGAAGCTACTAATAATCTGCTCATCGATGGATTACATGTACATGTGTGTATCTCCCCTTCGTTCAATCTCTAACAAAAATCCATATATGCGTAAAACCTTATTTTTCAGAGAGATTTTTAGTTAGTAAAACTAACTTGTGACATTTGCACTGACTTCTATTTAATTTTATGCTTTACAATTAGAATACTGTTACACATGTAACTTTATACCACCACACATAAATTACACCTGGGCCTAGTATGAAACAGTTATGATCACAAATAGAGATCAAACAACCAGACCAAAGCAGGGTTAGCTAAACTGGTCCACGCTCGGATACTACGGTCCGGACGGATGATAACCACGGTAAACTAGTCAAAATTTAAATTCAAAATTTTGAACCAAATAGTTACCGTCCAATTTGACTCGATAACCATTTGGTTTAGAGTGGTTACCTAACGATAACGAACTGTTACCGACGAAGATTACCGAGTGATCACCAAAGTCAATCAAACTCATATCACTCCCTAGTTTTTAAATCGTTACCGAACCGGTTACTAGTGATCGGATAACCAGTTACCGGCTCATGCGGGCCGACCAGAAGGTCTGGTTATGCCAACTCACATTCTCTATTTTCTCTACAACAAAACGAGGGGGAAAAACGCAAAAAAAAACAGAGGAGAATTCTACGTTTGTACTTATCAGCGAGGAGAGAAAAGGTCAAGTAAAACAACTAGAAGTAGTACACGACGGGAGGGCCGAGCCAATCGTGCGGCGGTGCGCGCGAGCCACAGCCACCAATCGAGCCAGTGGCCGCGGGGCCTCTTTAAATACCGGCCATTCGACGGCCGGCTCCCAGGCCAAGCCAAACCAAACCAAACACTCGTTTGCCCCCGCCTAGCCATCCGCCCGCCCGCCCGCGCGCGCCCGCGGTTTCACTCCTCTCGCCGCCGGTTTCCCCGAAACGCGCCGTGCGCGGTCAAGATCGCCCGCGAGGACTTGTCTCCCTTTGGTTCCGTATAAAGCCGTGCGCGCGGTGTCCAAGGAAGTGAGTGACAAGCGTCGTCCTGTGGCAGCATCCGGTCGCCGAGGTCTTCTGTGACGAAGTTGAGGCGCGGCGAGGGCTCCGGAGTTCGAGGAGGAAGGAGATACCGAGATAGTGGTGTGGGATGGAGGCTGGCAAGTGCGGCGTCGGGTGCGAGCTGTGCGGGGGTGCGGCGGTGGTGCACTGCGCGGCTGACAACGCCTTCCTCTGCCTGTCCTGCGACGCGAAGGTGCACGGCGCGAATTTTCTCGCCTCCAGGCACCGGCGCCGCCGGCTGGGCGTGGTGGTGGAGGAGGAGGATGACACGCAGTCCACGGCGTCGAGTTCCTGCGTGTCCACGGCCGACTCCGCGTCGTCCACGGCGGCGGAGGCGATCAGGAGGGGGCGCAAGCGGCGGGCCCCGCGCGCGGAGGCGGTTCTCGAGGTGTGGGCGAAGCGGATGGGGTTCTCGTCCTACGCCGCGCGCCGGCGCGCAGCTGCGGCCGCGACAGCGCTCCGCGCGGTGGGCCGGGGCGTCGCCTCCTCGCGCGTCCCGATCCGCGTCGCGATGGCCGCCGCGCTCTGGTCCGAGATCACCTCCTCCTCCCGCCGCGGCCTCGGCGTCGGGCAGGCCGCCCTGCTCCGGCGGCTGGAGGCCAGCTCGCACGTGCCCGCCAGGCTGCTCCTGACGGTCGCGTCGTGGATGGAGCGCGCCTCGATGCCACCGGCCGCCGCGGACACCGAGGAAGGATGGGCCGAGTGCTCCTGAGCCGCCGCCGCCGCTGCCGCCCACCGCCACCACCGCACGACGAGCCAAGCGCGCGGAACCTTCCGGCCGTATGACATACTCCACTACAAATGTAAAACTTGTGAGCAATAGTTGTTTGGTAGCTTCCTCCTTAATTACTCTTAGTCGCCATCAAGGCTTAATCTTGTGGTTAGGAAGGAATCAGTGATGAATTATTACCAAATGATGGGAGTGCAACTGTGTGTAACAGTGTAAGGTGGCCATTTTATTCCCTCAACTACTTACACATACAATTAGTACAATTTGATTAAATTAAGTTGATTTGATTGGACTTATGTGGTCAAGAATGTTGCTCTGGGGCCCAATCCAACTCGATGCCTGTGGATATTTTTCGTGCTTCTGCGTTGGTGTTACTTGTTAGTTGGTAGTACCTTGTCTCGCTAGTAGATTAGTGATTAAATTAGTTCCTGTCGACGTTGATCCTTTCAAACCACGCACGGACAGTATTAGCACTAGCTGTAACCGGTGCGAGTGATCTCGTGCACTCGGTATAGTAGGTAGCCATGAACCCATGAGGCCATGACACATCCGTGCCGTGCCTGTGGCCTCTCGTACGCTAGACGGCGAGAGAGGCGACGGCTTCAACTACCCAGCGGGTTGCTCGCGTCGACGGCGACACGGCGTCTCCACCGGTAGCCCCCACCTCGGCCGGCCGGCCGGCTTAAGCTGCAACGCGGGCGCACGCGCGGTCGGGAGTTCGGGACGCATGAGGCATCTTAGTGGGGATCAATGGAGCTGGCTGAGCTGCATCGCCATCTAGGATCTGTACATCTCAAACTTAAGATCCGTTCATGGAGCTCAAACTTCAAGATTTATGTTACATTTATAGTTTATATAATATAATTTTAATCTTTTATTTTAGTTTAAAATAAAAATTAAATTATTTAACTAAATA
>KE372734.1:1057191-1071966 GCA_000418225.1 Zizania latifolia | reverse complement strand
GCGATCGACCAGTGCGCTCGTTGGTGTGGCAACAGGCGACAGGGCGCGCGCGGGAAAGCCAGTGCTCAGGGAAGCAGGACGCTGACGGGAGCAGGGCGCTCGTCGGCCAGGGAGCGACGGGAGGCCATGGCATGGGGTGGGGCGACGGGAGCGGAGAGACTAGGGCGCGGCGCCACATCAACGGGAGCGGGGTTTTTCTGAAAAAATTTACTCGATCAGTCACATCATCATGCCACGTGTGTTCCAGTCAGCTAAAACCGTTGTTACGCCTTACCATGACAGCAAAATCGGACACAGATAGCAGGTAAAGGTGCAATTTCAAAAATCGTGAGATCATTTAAACGAAAAATTTATTTAGGAGATTATTCAAATTTTGCTCATAGTTAAGAATAGTAAAGCGTACCTTTTCATATAATGTACGTTGAAATGAGACACAGCCTTAGTGGCTATATGGGACTACAAGTAGAGTGCATTCCGTATAGGCTCAGCGTATAAAAGACAAAGATTACATTGATAAAAGATCAGCTCCTTCCAGAGGATGACAAGAAATCAAAACGAGTGACTGTTTTATGCAAGATCTTATGTGGCTCATACGACCATAAGCATGATCGATTCTAGATGACAAGATAAACCTACTATCTACAAATGTCTTCACGGCTCACGCTTAACCAAACCGACTTAACGTCAAGCTAACACTCACATGATTGCCAAGCGAACACTCACATGCCCAAGTGTGAAAACATTTTCGTTCTGGTACTAATCTGTAACTGCATGAGTTGCACAAGTGAGGAACAGGTGCTCTGTTTTGGAAACAGAATATAACTAACAAAAAGGGAGATGTTTAGGTTGTCAGGGCGTTTACAACGCTACAGGTTGGCTCGTGGCTTCAACTCACCACGTCAAAAGAGAGCCTCCAACTCAGCTTCAGCCGTGGTTCTAAGCGCCCATGCGTGTCTTGCAGAGGCGACGGAGGTTTGGCTTAGAAAGTTGTTGGGGGCGTCAGAGCGCAATACTTTTCTCTGCATTCGCCTCTTGCTCACATCTCTCCCCGCTGAAGACGAGCGCTCATCCCTCCTCGCTCTCCTTCGGCGGCAAGCATCTTCCGACGGGACGGCGTGGGGCGGAGGCCGCGGAGGCGCCTCAGACCGACGGGAGGACGGAGGCGCCGCGGGACAGCGAGGCGGGAGCGCGACGTGGGACGGAGGCGCCACGGGCCGGCGGGAGGGCGGAGGCGTCGTGGGACGGTGGGGCTAGAGCGCCGCGGGAAGCCGGCGGAAGGGCTGAGGCGCCGCGGAAGGGCGGTGCGCGACGCCGGCGCTGGGACTAGGAGAAGCGAAGAGGAGGGAGGAGGGAGGAGTGGGTGGCGACCGAATCTAGAGGGAGGAGGGAGGAGGGAGGAGAGAGGAGAGAGGAGAGAGGATCAGCGTTAAAGAAGGGTTGAAGAAGGTGTGGCTTCAGAAATTTTTATCTTATATAGCTTGCTACTTTTTCTCAAGCCATGATTTAAAACTAATCCCCATTGTAAGTGCCCTCGTATATTATAGTAGAGAAGGAGAATCCGGCTAAACAGGAACTAGAACTTTAGACAAAACAATTATTCAGCTAATTAATAGTAACCCTGCAGCAGAGTTTACGAATGCGAATCAAGGTTAAAATATGAGGATGTTCGAATTAGTCAAAAACCATAAATTTTGATCAAAATTTACCAAATATTGTGGAATTTAATCAAATTCCATCAAATTTCACTGATTCAAACCATGTCGAGTTTATCTAAATTCGCAAATTTTGGATAAATTCGTCAAGTTTTTAAACTCTACTCTGCACGCGCGCGCATACAACAGGGATCGCAATTATTACAAAACCTGTAAGATTGATGTGAGTCTGGCCCTATTCATTTCACCAAATGTTAAATTTCCGTGCAAACCCTTCACAGGCTGCTGGTTCAATCTTCCAATTTAGCATTAAGTAAATGCATTGAGTTGCCTTACGCGCACTTTGGCTAAGCTTGTAGGGTGTGTTTAAAAACTAAATTACATAAATTCAACCGTATCAGCTTTTTACCAATACAAAATCCTACTCTAAATTCTAAAACTTCATGATTTACGTTCTCTGATCCCTTTACTAATCCTCTGATCCCTTTACTAATCGTTGTTATTTAACCTCTGATCCCTTTACTAATCCTCTGATCCCTTTACTAATCGTTGTTATTTAAGATATATATATAATCACTATTTTCTACTGTTAAACTTTATAAAATAACTCTAATGTATATCTAGAAGCTGCTCCATCCAACATCAAACACACTCTGAGCCGTACAAATATTTATAAAAAGTGTACTTGAAAAGTTACTAGATGTCTGTTACCTTCTGATAGTACCCGATCATTGCTTGCCACAACCAAATGCCTAAAAGCTAAGAAACATTGCTTTTCAACAAACAAATAAATACGGTTGACGTTTAAACTTTAACAGATAGGCATCGTACTTATTCGACTATAAACATGCCCATCAGCCCATGTTTATTACAATGATATGATAAATAAATGATACATAGAAATAATGGTGTATCCATCGAGCACTTTGGGATCAAAACAGAGTGGCTGTGACAAAACGACCGCATGTGCGTATCGGTGCAGAAAATTCTCGTACATACTCTCCAGCTACAACATCAGTAGCTTATACATTGCTTCTATAAAATTTTGTGATCCTTATTGTCTACACAAAATCTACAACAGTTCACCGTGCTTCGTCTTCTAGGTTGCGGAAACCAGTGGTAAGGTCGTCGTACAGCTTCTGAAATTTCGCAACCAAAACCTCTTCGCCATCTGCCGGATCCTCGAATTTTTGGGATCTATGATAATAACAGGAAAAAGTATCAGTGATGTTGTAATCGACAAGTGTTGAAAATATACAGAGATACGTACACTAGGCGATAGAACAGATCGCCCATGCGATGCTTTATGACGCTGTATGTTATCTTCTGTCCATCAGCGCCTGCTGCCCGCTCCACCGCCTAGAAACAGTACAAACATACAAATTAATACAACTTTTATGCTAATTTGCTAGTTTCGTATAGGAATATATCACGGCTAGAGAAGGTCCTATTTGTAATTTGGATAAACAGATTGTCAATTTAAATAACTTACGCGCCACAAAACAAACAGTGCTTCTAATCAGTTCAGCTGGCTTTGGTTTGCTTGCCCCTTGCCTTGAGCATTTTGATTAGCTCCACTAATTCACCTCCAATGTAAATTGCTATTTTAAGCCAACGTTCTTAGTTGATGCCAGGCTAGGATTCAATTATTTATAAGACAAACAAACTTTTACTTTGATATTTAGATTTAAGGGATAAAGTAATCCAAGGCATGTCTCTGTCAGTAAGCTTAAAACCTAGAACACCATGTATTAATCCAGCAAATATTTTATCTGTTAAAGAAATCAGAACTTCTGGATCCAAGCAGGAACCAGTGGTTCAGTTTCATGCCAATCTATATATGTTCCTGGAACTTGCCCCCCTCCCCTAACCAAATATTAGCTTAAATAATTGCTTGCAAGCATCGGCAAGAGTTGATACTTGATAGGAAAAACTATTGGAAAGTTTTACATGATTTTCTAGGTCAGAATCTCAGTTCGATTGGTTTGTTCAAAACAATTATTATCAGCAAATTATGGGGTAGATGGTGCAATGAGTAAAAAAACCAACCTGATTTGCCAATGTGTTGAAATGAATAATGTTGCGCATCATCCAAACAGATTTGTAGAATGGGCAGAACTTATCATATCTGTTTTATGCAGAAGTGAATGATCAGTTAGTTAATATATGGATGGTGACAAAGGGCAGTAGAACTATCAAATAGGTTAACACTCACGGGGTAAAAGCATTTTGTGCCAAATAATCTTCTCTCAGAAGTTTTGCTGTCTCCAGTGTAATCTTGTCAGATTCTGCCAGCGCGTCTTTACCAACAAGCTGAATGTGGGGTAAATAGTCAACAATAAACATCACACAAATAATAATGAAAGAGCTCAAAGCATATTTACAACAGGCTTGTTTAAAAAAGAACTGAAGTCAAGTTTATTGTCATTTTCAAAATGATTAGCAGGATCAATAACTCTACAAAATACCAAGAAACTGTACTGAACAGTTATCATAGAGAAGAACAATATGTGTGAACGCTTTAGATAGGATGTTTACATTAGCAATCTGCAGACTAATAAGAAGCATTGTAGCTATAAGTGATAGAAAGCGATGAGAACGGTAACTTCAGTATGAAAGGTTAAAGCATCATGAAGTTTCAGGAGAGTAAATATCCACAAGGCTCAGAGTAATACCTGCACAATTTCATTCAGATCATCCTCCCTCTGCAACACCTCACGTGCTTTTGTTCTAATATCAATGAAATCTGGATCAAACTTCTCATAAAAGGACTCAAGTGCCTGCAAAGCATAATATTGTATGGTCATATAATATCAATAGTAGCTAATGCAAAGTAGGTGCCAATGAACAGGGAAACTGTTTAAACATACACCTATGAGCATTGCAATCACAAAAAGATGAGTACAGTAAAAGACCAACAAAAGCCATACAGAATAAACAATAGCCATACAAACTTGTGGTTATTGTTCAAAAACAACTTAATTGCTCGATATTAGAATGTATTTTACCCCAGGTCCTTCTAGAGAGTTGTAGTCTATATAAACTATTTAAGAAAGTTGCCAAGTCAGAAAGTAACCTTGGAATATTTCGAATAAGAAATGAGCCAATTCACTGATGGGAAATGCTTCCTCTGAGCAAGCTTTTTATCTAATCCCCAGAAGACCTACAAACAAGAACACATGATTTAACACCAGTGAAACAATAAACATTATTAATCATGTTAGACTAGCAGGAGCAATTTAGCTGATTCCTTACCTGAACAATACTAAGGGTCGCAGAGGTAACAGGATCTGAAAAATCACCACCAGGAGGAGAGACAGCTCCCACAATTGTAACACTTCCAGTCCGATCTGGACTTCCCAGACACTTCACCTTACCGGCACGTTCATAGAAAGATGCCAGTCTTGCAGCCAAATAAGCAGGGTAACCACTGTCTGCAGGCATTTCAGCCTGGAGAACAACAAATGTACCATTAGAATATTACCATAAAACAGATATTAAAAAATAATATGCACGAATGAGATATAACAATCTTAACTGCAACGCATTCTTTTTCCAAACTGTTGTACTCATGATGTAGGTTTTTGCTAACTTTAACAAGTGAATAAGTGATCATCAGAATAGTTCTCATCTTTTAATCTGGTTCATACCATATCCTTTATATTTGTGCTAAGTTCCTAAAGCCTTACATGGTATTTTGAGCCATACATGATTCAATTGCAGTAAATGGTGTAAAACTGATTCCATAAATAGATTACCCCAATGTAAATAGGCTATCCCAGAAACTAGTGAAAAACACAATGAGAGAAAAAATAAACAGGGGAGGAAATCCCCCGGCATCATATATAGATGGCCAGCAAGTAAAGCATAACACAACAGAAAAGTTTCCCTCCTTTCAAAGGGTAAGATAAATAAAAAAACTGCTAATTAGAGAACCACAAACAGGCTTCAACTAGACATGATCAGCAAACACATCACATGCAACTTTAAAGCTGACTAGACAGCACAAAGAGCAAAAAAGCGCTACTAATGGTCCTCTGCCAAACACCTTATTACTTTTTCTAACAACAAGAGAAACTAAACTAAAAATATGTTGGTATGACACATGAGAAATGGAGAAAATAATTTTCCTTGCATGTAGCACAGAAGAAGAGCAACATACCAAACGCCCAGAAATCTCACGCAATGCCTCAGCCCATCGGGAAGTGGAATCAGCCATCATACTGACATTGTAGCCCATGTCACGGAAATATTCAGCTATCGTAATTCCTGGGGGGGTGTCATATAAGATTTTGTTTACAATGAGAACATCGTCACATCGGTAATAATTTTAAGATTCATACATCACACACTAACAGCACTCCTACAAATGACAGACAACAGGAAATAAAACATATAGATAACCAATATTACAGAACTAAACTGTATAGCAATAATCATAGATATAACTAGGCAGGAAAATGGCTTCATCATCAAGACGTTATCATAAATATCCACAGTATTATAGATGTGTGGATCTCAGGAATAAATGCACATGTGATGATATGAATCTTTTCCCCATCTCTTTTACACAGATAAAGCTGGGATGTAAGGAGTCTATATCATCAATGATGTACTTTCAGTCACTACTTGTGTGACATGAAGATTGCAGAATCTAGAAATGGATACATTTAAGTACTGGTAAGTACATATGGCCAGGTTAATGTAACATTGTGTTTCTGAGATTCATACATTTTATTACTAAACCATATGCCAACTACAAAGAACAAAGCGGACCACACAGTATTGATATATGTCACCATGATGGCTTAATGTAACTACCAAATCAATCAGGGGGCATTACACCATTACCTGTATAAATGGAAGCTTCACGAGCAGCGACAGGCATATTGGATGTGTTAGCCACCAGTGTCGTTCTCTTCATGACTGACTCTTCACGTCCATCAGGCAATGTCATTGTCAATTGGGGGAAGTCCATGAGAACCTCAGCCATCTCATTTCCTCTTTCACCACATCCCACATAAACCACAGCTTCAGAATTAGAATACTGCAGAGGTTATTCAGCTCAGTACAAAGATGTGGTTAAGGCAACAAAAAGAGTATTTGCTAAAGCTACTACATGATGACAAGGAACGGAAAAATTATGATCACCTTGGAAAGTGCCTGACTAATGACAGTTTTTCCACAACCAAAAGCTCCAGGAATGGCACATGTTCCTCCAAGAACCGAGGGGAACAATGCATCAAGTACACGCTGGAACCATTAACAATTACACAAGAATTAGAATAGTTGAGTAGGAGAAGGGTAAAAACAGCACCTGGGAACATTTACTGATTTCAACACAGAACATTGATAAGAACAAGGGGCCAAAACACATGTTATTAAGAGCGAGGCTCATGACAAGTTCTACACAAACCTGTCCTGTAAGAAGAGGTGTATCTGCAGCGAGTTTTGACGCAACAGGCCTTGGTGAACGCACAGGCCATGTCTGCAGTGCATTAAGTTCAACAAATTAAACTAATGCCCTAATCCTCAGAAATATCATCTCCGCAAAGAGCCAAAGAGAGAGTTTTTTTTTACCTGAAGCATGGTAAACTGCTTTTTGATGCCCTGAAATTCCAACTCCAGCACTGTATCCTGCATATATAGCAAAAGCAGGGTTTCCAACAAAGTTAAGCGAAAGTAGAACACATGTGGCTCGATAGGACTTGGGATATATATAGTGGTAGCATCCACTAACCTGCAGGCTGTATTGACCAGCTGGGGCGATGTAACTTATTTTTCCCATGGAGCCAGGTGGAAGAGCAACATGGTGTTTCATCAAAGTATTTTCAACGACAGTCTGCCATATAATCAGCAAACTTAGCAAATGCGCATGATTAATGATGGGCATCAATAGATCTCAAGGCACTATCCTTTTGCGCAGAATTAATAGCCATGAAATGGAACTCAAAATCATGACAACTTACAGCATATAAATCTCCACCCGTGATAACATCTCCAACACCTGAAGCAGAACGATAATAAGAGATGAATTTAGAATCCCTTGCATGGCACACTAACCTTAAGAAAGGATAACAGGATGTCCCTAATTTACAGATCTGCAACATAGTGAATACATTACCTATCTTCTTTGGCTCAAATTCCCACAAAACATCTTTGTCAAGGGCAGGAACTGAAACACCACGAGGAATATACACATCTCCAGATTTAATGGCGATAGTTTTCAGAGGGCGCTGCAAACACAATAGGAAAAAGGACATGACAATAGTCAACAGATAAGAAGTGCGCAGAGCAAAAGAAACAAATAAATAAAATTATTCCATCATGTTCACAACTTGATGTTACCTGAATCCCATCAAAAATGTTGCCGAGAATACCAGGTCCCAACTCAACTGACAGGGGCTGCACAGGCATAACTATTATGTGTTAAAAACAGCAAAACAAGTGCATTCGGCAGATAAATTTAGTAGATGACAAAAACTGCACCTTTCTTGTTCTCAAAACAGGGTCGTTAACCATTAGTCCAGCAGTTTCCTCATAAACTGTGATACACAAGTGACAGCATTTGTGATGTTGAGATATTAACTATAGATGGTTTCAACTGGCATTAATTACTATCAGAAATCATGTCTGTATGTTGTAAAGGATAAAAACAAGAGACCTGTTGCATACCTTGAATTGTAGCTGAATCACCCTCGAGACGAATAATTTCCCCAATGAGGTTATCATGCCCAACACGGACAAGCTCATACATGGCAGCACCTCCCATTCCATCAGCCACAACCACGGGTCCAGAGACCTACAACAACCCATTAAGTCAAGCACTAACATTCATCGATTCAATATGAACAAAGTTAAGAATTGAAAATACCATCACACAAAAGAAAGGACGATTGCTAAATACCATCACAACAGAAAAGGTTGCTATTGTACATATAACTACAAAGCAGAACCTTAGCAGAAGATGGCATCCAACTCTTCTGCTAGACAGATACCATAGTGCTGAGTTAGTAATAGGATCTATAAAGCCAAGACCTAAGTATGAGCAATCAAACTTTGGCATCGATCAACAGTTCAACACTAAATCTAGGTTCCAGCAAAACAGTCAATTTTATGCTCATTCCCTCGCTAGTAGCAATGCCAACTATCAGTCAGAACCCTCCCTAATCACAAGTTCACAGAAAACCTAAACTAACACTAGTATCCTTGTAACAACAGATGATACGATAGTGCCATACAGACTAGCGATCAGAATACCATAGGCAAGCAAATCTCAAGCATAGCTGCACAGCACCACAAGTCTGTAAACCTACTGGACTAAGCGAACTTGCCACCAATGCCGACCGGATCCGATGGTCTCCTTCACAACATCAGCCGCGTGCGAGAGATCCCCAAAAGCAATCAGCGCCACCACCCGAATCCCAAAACACAAGCATCCCAGCTAAGCGAATCTCGCGCCAATTCAGCTCGATCCGAGAACGCCAGAGGTTACAGAGGCAGACGGCGGCGCCGCACAGCCCGCGCGCGCCGGGATCACGCTTAACGCCCAGCCGGATCTACAAGGAAGCAATGCGAGGAGCAGGAGCACGAGGGGAAGACGGCGGGGAGGCGCGGGGCGGACCTTGCGGACGTAGCCATACTCGCTCTCCTTCTCGGAGTCCTCGAAGGTGGTGAGGCGGTCGCCGTACGCCATGGCCGCCGGCGGCGAGGGGGGTCGTCGCCTTCGGATCGCTGGTGCCGGGGTCTCGATCTGGTCAGGGCAGGGAGCGATTGGGAGGAGAGGATGGCCACGCAGACGCAGGTGAGGTGGATCCGCCTTAAATAGATGTCGCCGTGTACTCTCGTTTTGTTGGAGGGTAGAGTGTTTTTTTCTGATATTTTGGCAATCGGTTTGTCTCGTGCTCTGAACTGATTGGAGGATGCTTCTCGACTTCTGGTACGTTTACTAGCGCTGGTTTAGGACGCTGACATGTGGGCCAGCGGCTCATAGAGTCTGTGGCTAGAGGTATTTGCTGAGTAACGGTTAGCACTTAGCAGCGTGTAATTGCATGGACCTAGATCATTGCGTGGCATGCAACCTTATCAATTTTATTCTCATATTAGACCGGTATGTACTATTTCATCACTTAAACCGGTATATATTAAGTGACGTACCGTTTCGCTTCTAATACCGATCATTCCGGTCGATACTAGTCTGATACCGGCCAATACCGTTCCATACCGGCTATTCCGGTCAATACCATTCATACCGAATAAAATTATATTTTGAACTTTTTAAGATATGTGTTACATATTACTTAAACTAAGTTATATATTATGTTGTATTCAAGCTATACACTATATTTGAGATATCAATATATTCAAATATATCATATTTAATTATATTAATATATATTTTAAATATATTTATATTATTTTATTAGACCCCAAAACGGTACATCGGTATTGACCGATACCGAAACATGCCATTCCAAAAGCCAAACCGGAATAGCTACAGGAATAGAATTAACAAGCTTGGTGGCATGTGTTTTAAAATTTTAGATATATTTCTTCTAAAAATTTGTTATCTAAAAAATCGTAAAAATGTTTTTAAGTCAACTTTTTAGCATTATATTTGTTCGTTTCACCCTTTTAACTATTTAGAAAAAAGTCAAATCATCTACCATTTATTTCAAAGTATAAAAGTAAAAGCTGTATTTGGTATGTAAATCTTGCTTCTGTTAATATAAATAAATATACAATTGGACCATCAGTCCATGCTAATTTATGTGGTTATATGCTACCATGGTAAAAATTTATAATACTTAATGGCTTTCTGACCTGGCCCAAGATCATGACCTAGTCTATGAATTCGGTCCGTCCCTATCTATACAATTGTATTATGTGGGGCATTTACGATACTTCAAGATAATAGTTTAAATTAATCTAAATCTTAATTAATTGGGATTAAAATAACTAAATAAAATCTAATTTATAAGTAACCTACTGTAGCCGGTCAGTTTCCTGCACGCCGCCGCCCAGAGACTAGCCGTTGTGACACCTCCATCGGCCGCCCCGCCCTATCACGGCTAGCCGCTCCCGGAGCTTTCGACGCCCTGCCGTCGTGAACTCACCCTTCCGTTGGCGCTCCTCTCCACACACCTCCATGCCAGTGCGGACCCCATGGCGTATCGGTCGTTCGCGACGACCGTCGTCGACCAGGCCCACACGTTCGACTTCCGGTCGTCGCTCGTCGACCTATCCGCGGGTGCCCTGCGCCCCACGCTCAGCACCGCCCAGCGTCGCCCTGCCCCGCATAGCACGTCGTGCTTCGCGTCGTCCTGGCCCGGACGTCGTCGTCGCCACGGCACCCCGCCGCGTGATGTGCTTCCAACAGGCCTCGCCACGCGCCGCGCTTTCGACAGGCCCTGTCATTGACCTGTGAAATGGAGAGAGAAGGAAAGGGAAATGAAGAGAGAGAAGTGAGAAAAAAGAAAGAAAAAAGAAAAACCTAACCTATTACCTCTCGAAGGTAATACGTCGTCTTATTTAAATCTTGACCGTTAGATAAAAAATAATGGTCTATAATAGTTTGGAAGTACCGTAAAACTCTCCTACTATGTACATATTTTTAACGATTAATCTCTATTACTACAATATAGGGTCACCACATGATCAATTATTCATATTATAAACATACTGTGATAAATTTTAGTTCTCGAGAGAGAATATGGTGTTTTTTGACTATTCTTCGTAACACAATTTATATATATGAATTTATCCCTCTGACATGTGAAGGGGATTTGCCTCTCATTGTGATCTTGTTTGGGACCAGAAATCTTATAGTGTTATAGAACACTATGGCTCTTTTGTTTGGCCTAGGATTTTTCAAGAGCGACTTTTCTTTGGCTTAATTCAAGAGCAACTATAGATTGTTAGCTTTTGAAAAGCAACATATCTGTTTGGCATACTAGCTTTTTGGTGGGATGGAATGTTGCTCCCAGGATGTATATCACATTGGGATATAAGTTTTAACAACTAAGGGCAATATTGTGTATGTCTTGGATAAAAATAATGGTGGGATCTACTACGGTCGGTAATAACTATGATTAATTCTATAATGGTTAAAGACATTTTAGGAAATAAGATAGTTCCACTTGGATATTTTTTATTGGTATCTAGTACACATGAGTAGAAAATATTAATTGTTTATTTTTTTATGGTGCGCCTTAAACTTAAGGCTAACTTTTTGTGCATATCTCTTATGTTTACTTCACAATGGTAAAGACACATTATTGTAGCAATGTTAAATACTTAAGATTATTTTTTTGTCAACATTGTGGTTGCCCTAACATGGAATTAGCATTTTAGATTTTAGGAAATCTTGTTACTTCACTATCACATAAATGATCTTTAGTGACATAGCTTTAGTGATAGATAAAATACACACATCGCTAATATGCCTTTAGTGACGAGCCTCAATGATGTTCGTCACTAATGAAAGATCCCAAACTGCTGAATTTTAAATTGGTCTTTAGTGACGGGCCTAAAGACCTACCTTTAGTGACACGTGTGAGGTCCGTCACTAAAGACCTACCTTTAGTGATGGGTGTTCTGTAGACCCGTCACTAAAGACTGAAGCATATGGATTTTTTTAAAAATTTGGACGAGCAAAAAAACACTATCCCGAAAACACACACCACTATTATAAACTCTCGTCTCTCATTTTCAGTCTCTACTCTCAACTATTCTACACTTCCCTCCCTTGCTCTCTACTTGATCTCTACCGTTGATATCTCGAGCTCTATCGACGGTGGACGGTGTCACCCTGAGATCTATCCGACAGCGACCAGCGTCACCTCGTGCTCCACCCGACCATAAGCTTCTTGGTGTTGAGCTGCTTCGGCAAATAATGGTACATAGTTGTTGCTGTTGCTTCACCAAAATACTACTGACTGCTCTCCTCTGTTGTTGTTGCCTCCTCTCCTCCTTCATCATCATTGTCTCTCCTCCTCCATTATGGTTTAGGGTAGAGACCTCACCGACGATGACCACAAGGAAAGCACATCGGGATGATGACAAATATGATGGAAAAAGCCCCTTCACTATCACATCGGATCTAATTGTCACCTTATTTGAACAGAAAGAAACTAAACAAAACTGTATATAACAGATCTAAAACAAAAAATGACCTTTAGTGACGCGTGAACATCTATACCCGTCACTAATGGTTCACCTTTAGTGACATACATACATCATCTATACTTGTCACTAAAGATGAACCATTAGTGACGAGCATACATCATCTATACCCGTCACTAAAGGTGGACCATTAGTGATAGGTGTATGCCCGTTACTAATAATAACGTGATAAGAGTGATGGGTGTGATGCCTATCACTAATGACATTTATGAGCTGTCATTAAAGGCCTTTTCAGGTATTCCTTGTTAATCAGAATAGAGTTTCTCTTCCTCGATAACTTGAACACTCAATCTCGTATCAAGTTTAGACATTGCAAATTACTTACCTCAGATGGACCATTAATAAAACTTTTGATTTGATTGATTGCACACTATTGCACAGGGCATCCACCTAAAATGCCTCAATGTAAAAACAGAGAGAAAAAACTTATTTTGAATTGAACCAATAGGGTATAGATGGGTGGACACATTTTCCGAGATTTGCGGAAGCTTTACCCGCTATATCATGAATTGGCTCGTCTAAATTGCACTAGGTCTACTTACCTATTGGTCTAACCGGAGTCACAATTTATGTTCTAGCCCTGCTTAACCTAACCCATCTTTTAAGTTGTACTTTCTTATCACTAATACTCGATGTAGAATTAAACTTAACATTTATCTCCACACATGTCCTATTTTGTCTTGATCATCTATGATGTCATTTAGAGATTTTTTATGGGTCTATTCGACCGGACTCTTGTACCACTTGTGGGAGCTCGATCTACTGTAACATGAGTCGACTCGTCTAGATCGAATTAAGTTTGCTCACCCATAGGTCTAACCAGAACTAACTTAGGTTATATATATACCCAACCCGAAATATTAATCTAAATGATAAGGTTGTCCTACCTTTTAACTTATCTTATGCTATCTCACTAAACCGAATCCATTTCTTCGCGGAGCAAGATTATTTGCAAACTTAATTTTACTTCCCTACCTCACGAAAGAAGTTCAGAATCTGATTAACAATGCTATTGTTCATCCTGCAAAGCCACAAAAAGAGTACTTGATAAGCAAGCACCTTCAGTTACCTCAGCCAAGAAATGTTCTTTCCTTGCAGCGACCCAACAAACCAAAGCATCTTCTTCACAAATGGATAAAAAGCATCAGTTCTTCCGGATCTTGCACAAAATCCTGCACATTTCTCATCCTGCAAGTCCTTCGTCTTCAATCCGATCAGGGGATCGAGCTGGCTGGCTGAGATCGATCGATGGGTTGCTCCTCGTCGAGACTGGACGAGGAGAAGGCCGTCAAGACCTGCCACGACAGGAAGAGCTTCGTCAAGACGGCGATCACGCAGAGGAACCTGCTGGCCTCCTCCCATGTTGCCTACGTCCACTCCATCCGCCGCGTCTCGCTCGCCCTCTTCTACTACTTCGCCGAGGACGAGCACCTCTACTTCCTGCAGGAGCATGCGTCGTCGTGCCGGCACCAGCCGTGCTCGCCGGAGAAGAAGGTCCTTGTCATCAACTGCCTGAGGCCAGCCGGCGCCGCTCCGGTGCACCCGATGGAGCAGTGGGAGCCTGACGCCTCCGAGACCGTCACGGTGGAGGGGTTCTTCGGCCTGGATCCACGGTTCTTCCACCCTTCGTCCTACGCTCCGGCGAATGCCATGCCGGCTTCGCCGCAGCCGCCGGCATGGGACCTCTCTTGGGATCCTTTCCCCTCGCTTCATCCCGATCATGAACAATATGCGAATTATGACGTTGAAGGGGGGAGAAGTGACGAAGAAGACGAGCAGATACCAGAGCTGGAAGAAGAAAGCGACGGCGGCGGCGGCAATGGCGAAGAGGAAGAAGCAGAGGATCAGAAGGCAGCCGACCTGCAGGCAGAAGCTGTGCCGGCGGTGGAGCAGCCGAATGAGGAAGAGAAGGTGGTGGGCGTGAACAACAAGCTGAGGG
>KE372734.1:1007016-1029199 GCA_000418225.1 Zizania latifolia | reverse complement strand
AGAGGCGGTGCTGGGGGTTGTGGCGGGTGGTGGGTCCGTAGCGGCAGCGAGGGCCTGGACTAGGGTTGGGAGTGAGACTACGGAGGTCGAGGACGGCGAGGACGGCAGCGCCGGGAGCGCCTGGATGATGCACGGCCACTCCGGATCCATGGGGCCGCCACTCCGGATCCTTCTACAAGACAAGAGCGGCTACAATAGGGAAGAAATAAAAGGTACTCCTCTATAAAGAATTTATTTTTACTTTCTTGTTTTATATAATATAAGTGGTTTGATTTTTTTATTAGTTAATTTTTTATATTTTTATACAAAAATATAATAGTTATTATAATGTTAAATTAATTTTATTAAATTTAATATTAAACATGTGTTAATAATATATTTATTTGATATTATAAATAATAGTATATTTCATTTAAATTTAGTCAAAGTTCATGTATGCTAACTTTACAAAATAAGAAAAAATATTTATTTAATACTCTTAACTGTCTTAAATGTAACTTTAAGATGCTACGTCTTTATTAATAAACGGACATGTTCATTTCTCTCTAGTTTATTAACTCTGCCTCAAAATTAAAATCTTTATAGGACGAAGTAATGACTACATGATTTGTCATAGACAAGCACTCCGTTAGGGCCGTCCCAATTCATAGCTTTTTAAGTGGTGTCTTATCTTGCTATGTCAATAAAACATCATCTTTAAAAACCATATTTTTAACCCTGATTTTTTAGCGTAGATCCAATTCATGGTTTTTTAAGTGGTGTCTTATCTTGCTATGTCAATAAGACATCATCTTTAGAAACCATATTTATAACCCTGATTTTTTAGCGTAGATCCACAATTATTTTTTTATATATCTCTCTCATTTCTCTCTCCGTCTCTCGTCCAATCACTTTTCATCTCCGTTTTAAATGTTGCGATAACATGGTACTTTAGATATAGTTTTTTTATTTTTTTTTTTATTTTTCTTCATTAATTTACTTGTCATGTCAGATTTTTTTTATATATCAGCTTAATAAATACTTAATATATCAGTCTAGCCCGTGGATAACATGCGTTCTCCAACATGCCGTCATTTTTAACTAATCTTCAAATTCCGTTTATGATTTTTATGTAATGACCAGAGTACCCCCGAGAACTTTGATGTACCTTTGACAATCTTGCTTGTTATAGTCAGGGGTAAAATATACTTTTTGCAGGGAACAACGGAGGGTCCTTAACCGTTGATTGACCGTGATGGAAAAAAGAAAGAAAATCCCCTAAAATGCATCGACGGTGATGGCAGATCATAGAATTTGACGGGATTTCAAAGTTAGTTCAATCGAAAAAAATTCCAACTCGCCAATTCTACGCCGAATTCTAAGGTGTATACGAGCCCTGAATAATTTCTATACTTAACTATTTCAATACATATTACTAATTTAATATCATTTTTTCTCACCATGCATCGAATATTGTGTATAAGTTAGATCTTATTTTTGCTCTTTTCTCATTTAACATACTGACACATTATTTTTTACACCATCAAATATAAAAAAATCATCTATTTAGAGCATTAGGACTACTCTTAGTGCCAAATGTTTGTACTCTATTCCTCAAAAAGTTTACTTCTAGCACTTAAATTTTGCGTCAAAAATATTTTATTTTTACCTTTCTACATGTTCTCGGTTTGCAAATAATTTTTTATTCATTTAATATCCCTTATCAATCTATATCAATCACTTCGTAATACTATTTTTTTAATAATAATTAGTTAGTCTTTTGATCTTACAATTAATTTATCAAATTTATTTAAAACATTTTAAGTGTAATAAATGATTTTAGTGTAATAAATGCAAGTATGCAATGGTCTCTCAATGACCAAAAAGTCCATTACTCCTACCATGAAAATGACATGAGAGGACAAAGCAGTGCAAGGACCGAAGAGAGAAGTCACCCAAAGTTAGAGGGGTAAAATGAGAAAATGACACTAACGACTTGTTCTCTCGCATCTTTTCCCACTCGGGTCGTCGTCTACTCGTCTCTGCTCCGGCCTCCACAAAAGCAAAAAGAACACCGAGAAGCCCACACGCCAATCCATTCGGAATCCTTCTCCGCCTAGGGTTTGCCTCCTCCTGCTCCTGCCCCGCGCGGGGCTTGCGGTTCTGCTGCTGCTTCGGCGGCGGCGTGCAGCTGGGCGCTCCGATCAGCTTGCTGCCGAGGTGAGCTTCAGCGTCAGCTGACGCCGGCCCGATTCGGTCCCAGATCGGCGCGGCGGTGCCGCCGGTGCGGTTTTGGTTGGTTTATGTCGGTTTTCGCGCGATTAGGAGGTGGGCAGTTGGTTTGGGCGTCGTGATTTGCTGGGTTCTGCTGGGCTGCTGGCTGATTGCGGAATTCTGGAGGGAGGCGCGATCGAGTTGGGAAGGGTTTGGAGTAAGTTTCATGTTTGCAGGAGGAAAGGGTTAAATCTTCGGTGTGGATATTGCATAAAATGAAGAAAGCTCTAATTTTTAGTAGAAAAGTTGTTACTGTTAGTCTGGATTCTGGAACATTTTGGGTTCTTTCTCTGTCTTTTGGGTAGAAAGGTAGTGCAAACTACAGAGTAGTAGTTACTGTGATTCTAAGCTAGAATTTCATTTGTACCTCACTCGTTATGTCCAGCTTGTTTTGCAGTTAGTGAGAGCGAAAACCAGGGCATTTCTTGTATAAGGATGGACAGTCTGCCCCAGCTCAAATAATATTAGTGTTGGATCTTTCGACATGAACGAGCAGCCAGGGTTTCACGGTATGATAGGTGGTGGTGAC
Source organism: Zizania latifolia (assembly GCA_000418225.1). NCBI lineage: Eukaryota > Viridiplantae > Streptophyta > Magnoliopsida > Poales > Poaceae > Zizania > Zizania latifolia. The sequence continues at coordinate 1,026,417 of KE372734.1, read as the reverse complement.
AAGGGAATGCAGGGTACTGATATCAATGGCTTCTACAACATGCCATCTTACCATAAATTTGTGGAGGGCTCCCAGATGTCTGTTGACAGCTCTGATGGATTCAACCTGGCCAATTATGTTGGTGGTTCTGTTGCCATGTCAGTGGACAACAGCAGTGTGGGCTCGAACGAGTCCCGCACGGTGATACTTAAGCACCCAGGCCTCCGTGATGCCCCAACAGCAAGCTATTCAATTGGCAATAGTGTCTTCCGTCCCAACCGTGTGGCTGCACATACGCTAAATGAGGATGCACTAGCTCGTGTTTTGATGGATCCAAGCCATCCGACTGAGATATTAAGTACTTACGAGGAATGGGCCATTGATTTGGGGAGGTTGGACATGGGTGTTCCTTTTGCCCAAGGGGCCTTTGGAAAACTGTACCGGGGAACATACAATGGAGAGGATGTTGCAATTAAGCTGCTGGAAAAGCCTGAGAATGATCAAGAGAGAGCACAAGCGTTGGAACAACAATTTGTGCAAGAAGTTATGATGTTATCTAGATTGAGGCACCCAAACATTGTGAGGTTTATAGGGGCATGCAGGAAGTCGATCGTGTGGTGCATCATTACTGAGTATGCAAAAGGTGGTTCAGTCCGGCAGTTCCTGGCAAGAAGGCAGAACAAGTCTGTGCCTTTGAGGTTGGCTGTAAAACAGGCATTGGATATAGCCAGGGGGATGGCATATGTGCATGCCTTGGGATTTATCCATAGGGATCTGAAATCAGATAACCTACTAATTGCAGCAGATAAATCCATTAAGATTGCTGACTTTGGAGTGGCTCGTATCGAAGTAAAAACTGAGGGTATGACACCAGAGACAGGAACCTACCGCTGGATGGCACCGTAAGTATATTTTACTGTTCAATATTTCCCCTGTGTTATTTGTATATGCCAACTCCTGTATAGCTCATCACTTGCAAGGCCTTCACAGTAGAATGGTGTCTGTTTATCGATAATCTGTTGATGACTTACTGTGTGGATAGTTTCACTTACAACTTGAGAAGTATATGATCTTTTTATTTTTCACAAGATACCTGGATGCTCTGATTGCATACACCACCTTCCACAATTTACCTAACACGAGCACTCAACTTTATGTGCCGCATAGTATTTTCCAGATTAGTTGAATTTTGCAGCTCTTTCCAGATTTGTTGTTTTTAGTGGCATCACAAATCAATTGTATCATGTCAGTGGGTTATACATGGCATTGTGGATTGACTATCCTTGTTACTACGTTAATGAAGTAGGTCTGTTGCTTTTTCAATCTTTTGGCCTGTATAAAGTATGACCCCCTGTTTAGTTCATACTAATACACTGCAGAAATTGTTATGTTTACTTACCAATAACAGAAGATATTCCCATTTTGTTTGAAATTTTATTTGGTTATATAAAAAAGGGATAGGTGTTTTGTCGCTCTGTTGACACACGAGTGGCAAGTTGATTCCACAATTGTTATTTCCTAAACAAGAACCCTGTATGAATTACACAATGCATTTAGTTGATGAGCTAATGGCTGGCCTTTTTTGTTTTCAGGGAAATGATACAGCACAGGCCTTATGATCATAAAGTTGATGTCTATAGCTTTGGGATTGTCTTGTGGGAGCTTATAACTGGCATGCTTCCTTTCACAAACATGACGGCTGTTCAGGCAGCTTTTGCTGTGGTAAACAAGGGTGCTAGGCCGGTGATCCCACAGGACTGCCTGCCTGCTCTAAGCCACATCATGACTCTTTGCTGGGATGCGAACCCAGAAGTTCGCCCCGCATTTACTGATATCGTTTATATGCTTGAGAGTGCAGAGATGGAGATTGTGAGCAATGTCCGCAAAGCGCGCTTCCGCTGCTGTATTTCTGAGCCCATGACAACCGATTGAAATTAAAGCAATGTAGATGATTACAACATGGACCAGGGGAGGAAGCAAGGGAGAATGAAGAAAGGGGCAGTCTCAATGTATTCATTATTACCAGCACATAGGGTATGTGTGCCTACAGAAGCTCCTAGGCTTTGTTTGAGCTTCTGTGTTGTTCGATTCTATCTTGTGTGAGTTGAACAGCTCAAGTAATCTTCTGAAATATAGATATCGCCTTGTATGTTAACTAGATCTAATGGAGCTTTCCTATGTTAATAACATCTGCTTGTTCTTGTAATCAAGCCTGCCCTGTTGATTTGAATGCCCTTGTTCGTTGGTGTTGAATTACATTTGGCCTATATCTGTGTGCAGTGCCATCATCAATCAAGTTCTTTTTAAGAGAGGAGGTAATAAAGAAATTTTCATCTGAGCAATTGGGTTGGTGGCTTCTGTTTGGAACCAGACAATTGTTGAGCTGTGTAGTGTCTATCTTGCTGTTTTTGACAAAGGTACAAAATTTCAGCCACAAGCTCATACGAGTCAGAGATTGCGACATGCTGCTGCATCCATCATTCCATCCCCCAATGACCTGTTCGATTTGTTTGATTTCATGAGACGACATTGTTTTATTTACTTGGTACTGTACGATTAAATAGTCCTTTGATAACATCGATCAACGAAGAAGATATACGGGTGCACGTTATATAAAACAAATGTAATTTAAATGGTATATAAGTCAAGAAAATCTTAGAACAGCTGCCACAATTTCCTTGCACAATGTGGCCAATTGCCAGATTGGTGATGTTTGCAAACATTTATCAAGTTATGGAGCATATCGAAAAATTTCGACATGTAGTTATTTGCAGGCTTGAAGCTACAGTTGCAATGCAATGTCAGGAAGAGCAATTCCAAGCAAGGAGCAGGAAAATACCACCATTTCGCCGCTAAAACAGCAGTCCTAACGAAATCACGTCACACGTTGGTCAAGAACAGTTTCAAAGACAACAACTGACAGTCGGTTGTCCAGGTATAAATGACAAGATCGCACAGTTTTAAAATAGGCACATTGGCATAAAATAACAGAAAAAATGGGACATGCACAGGTTGGAACTGCGTAAATGAAAACACAAGCAGGCCATCACTCGGTTCAACTGCAGTTCAAGGCAGGCCTACATTTATGTCGACAACATTAACAGTGAAATTTTGCACTCCGGTAGTTGATAGAAGCAATTCTTGCATCAGTACAGGCCACCTTCGTGGCTGTTGACCCAAATCGGCAGCAGGCTCTGACAGTCGAGGACTTTAGTTTATCTGGTTTAAGCCAAAGAAATTGGACTCAAAGGCGTTGCTGTTGGCATCCATTGTGAAACGACCCAGCTGAGACGGTTGTGCCATAGGTTGGGCATCGGCACAGGATGCCGAAGCTGAGTTCCCTCCATGTGATAGAGGAAGATCCCGGTTGTTTTGGTTGGCGCCTGTGAACTGGATGAGGCAAGATGCTTGCTGTACAGGATCAGGTAATCCACAAGAACTAGCTGACAGAAGAGAGAGAGCACGCTGAAGATCCGGTGCTCCATCTAATTTTGAAGCAGTTAAAGATGTGTCCGGACCTGCAGAATGAAACAAATAAAGCTTGTGATTTTCTCATCAGAATCTGGGTACTGAAGATTGCAGAGATGCCTGAAATGGAAATGGATAGAGTGGCTCATATTCATTTGAAATATATTTTGAGAAATTAGCATAAAATGAACAGGGTAGCCAAAAAAAAATATTTGCAGATGTTTGGTAATATGTAGCATAGTAACTAGTTTTCCAGTACTCGGAGAGCCTAGAGAACAGGCATGCCAAGGTAAAAGTTAGGGGCAGGGCTTCCTAAGCTGACTTCTGCATATTATGATAAGTATTGCAATGCCCTCATTTTGTTAGATGGGTGTTAAATCCAACGGATCTACAGCTATCTGAAATCACATAGTATGTGTAAAGCTCGGCCATGAGATTACTATTGCATACAGTTTCAACTGTAGGATGGCAGGATGCTTAGATTCAACTGTTGAAACAAATGTGGATCAGTGCATGTCAATATTCATCTAGAACTCCAATCACTTCAACTAAATACAACACCACATACAACTTCTTTTATGACAAAAACTTCCTTGACTTTTTTCTCCAAAACAACACTTTTTATTTAGTTATATAAGCCAGCAGTATAGCATCTTTCTCAATTCTTAAACCATTCAAGTAGAACATCTAGGAATCTCACAGCCTACTTTATTTCTAAGAATAGATGTGCAAAGGTCTATTCTTTCCTAGGGATGCACATCTCCATATAAAAAGAGTTTTGCGTTCCAACAATTAACATCCAAAATGCCTATTTGAGAAAAGAATTCATACCAAGGAATTCTTGGTTCCCCAAACATTCTGTGAAAACGAGCTAAATCCTATGGATAACTACTGCTGTCTGTAAAAGAATACACAAACTTACAGGACTCAAATCAAGCCTATCATCATAAGATCCCAATATGCATGCAAGACATTTCATAGAGATAAGAAATGGCTAAAACAATATATACTTTGCTCATTTTTATTTAACAATTAACAATGTTTAAATTATCCATTTTTAAAAGAATGGAATTGGCAGAACCAATTAGCACGTGGTAGATTCTTAATTGGTAACATTTCCATGATAGCTGAAAATCTTCGGGAAATCATACCTTTCATTAGTAAAAGCTCATCTATGTTATGGTTAAGTGTTGAGAGAGATTTAGATAGATGAGATTTATCCAAATAACTTTGTCCATCGGCTGTCCCAACTTCAGTAGATATCTCTCGTATTTCCTTCACATGTGGGAACTTTAAGTCAGATGAGCTTTCCCATGGAGAAACTTCGAAAGGCCTTACATGGCTGAGTGGAGCTTTGTTCCAGACAAAACTTATTTGTCGCCTATCATCTGCAGAGCATTCCAATTGTGGGGTGAAGAAAAACAATTAATTAAAACAAACGGAAGAGAAGGTACAAATCTACAGTTGGCACTTAAACACTTTACATCGCCTGATATAGTATAGTTCATTCATGAGTAATCCTGATATCATCAAAATATGTGCCTACTTTTTGTTCAATTTAATCAGGGAGTGCAACTTATGATCAAGCAAAAGGACAGTAAGCCTAGTGCCATGAATCAAGTATGAAAATGTAAAAACTTCAGAATAAGGTAGGTGTACTTTTCCGACGAGTCATAAAGATCTTATGAGCTGATCACCAACAATTTGCCATTGTCCCCATACGTCATATATAGCAAGCCAAACAGTGAACAGTAATTGCTTATTGCAAATACATTTAAGGAACGAATAAATTACCAAATAGTAACGACGACGGCAGCCTTGCCGGCGCAAAGGAGAACACATCAGGCTGGGGCTTCCGCCGACGGGCGTTGTGATCAGACAGACGCCTCCTGCAGCTCCTCTTCTTCTGATCAAACTCAGAGAGTGCATGGAACCTTGATCACCAAATCACAAACAATCAGCAAAACCACACTGTTGCAGGAACTACTTGAAGGGTACACAACTACACATTATCCGAATATCCGTATACAAAAAAGAACAAGCAGCGTACATACACAGAAGATAAGTTTACTCTACACACAGTAAAATTGAAACACAAATACACAATAGTCACAGGCTCACAGCACAGCCAAGCGCCATCCCCAAAATGTAGGCACAGGAGGAGGGCCATACTAAAACTGGAAACAAGAATTGCAGAGTCATTATTCATTCGGCCATGCGGGCAGCACGATCCACTACTCGGAAACAGTACTAATAGTGGAAAGAAAGCATCTCTGCGTCCCATATGTGGAAACGCAACCCCGTACGGAGACCAAACATCACCCACCCAGCCTTACACGCCGCGCTAGCGATAACAACGTAAAAAAAACACGAGTTTGCACAGATCAATCAACCAATCACGCGATTATGGGATTGCAAATGACGCGATGCATCCGGTTCGAGGAGCTAAGAAGCGAAGGGATTTGCAGAAAGTAGTAGCAGACTAGCAGTATCAGTAGAAAGGCGCAAGCTTGTAGCTTTGTACTTCCAAGGATTTCTTCCAATAAAGAAGAGACGGCAACAAAGGCGCAACTTTGCAGGCAACTGACAGAGCAATGAAGAGTAAAAGAGGGAGAGAACTCCGAAGAGCAACCAGATGCAAGAGAGCAGCTCCGGCGACCAGCAGAAACTCACCGGCTGCACTGCTGGCAGAAGCGGCGTTCCTGGCCGGCGACGACGACGCGGGGACACTTGGTGTGGGCCTCGCACACGCGGTGCTTCCGGTGGTACTCCTTGGCGGAGCCCAGCTCCACACCGCACCCCTCCACCTGACACCTCACCTCCCCTCCTCCTCCTCCTCCTTGTCCTCCTCCTCCTCCTCCGCCGCCGCCGCCTTCCTCCCCCTTGGCACGCTTCTCCTTCCCGCGCCTTCCCGGAGCAGCGGCCGCCGCCTCGCCGGAGGAGCCTGGCACGGCGCCGTCGGCCCAGTCCCATAGGAGGGGAGGGGAGGAGGGGGAGGTGGGCTTCGGAGCCATCCACTCCATGGCGCGGGGGGGTTTGGCTGGTCAATTTCGGATTTGGGGATCGAAGAGAGAGGGGAGGAGTAGAGATGAACAGTGTGAACTGTGGAGAAGAAGACATTGTGGAATAGAAAAGGGCAAGTCCTATTAATTTAAAGCATCCTTTTTTGTTTTTCTTTTGGGCAATTGGGCTCATTTTTTTGTGTGTTTTTTCTTCAAACAGGGGGACATTTTGCTATATTTTTAAAAATATTTTAAAACAACATACCACAGCTTACTTAAAATAAAATAGTTCAGGATTCTACATATTTTATAAAATTAAAACACATATATTTTATATAAATTTTACATAAAATAGTTCATGATAGTTTACACCACAATCTCGCCCTGTATGCACACAATAACGCACACAATTTACTATACATATGCTTGTTTGGTCCTACCGACTAGGGCTGGCTGATAGTGCTTTTCATTGAGGTGGAGTGGCCAAAGTGATTATTTCATGCAACAAAAGCTAAATAGTGTTTAGTCTTAAAAAAGCTAAATAGTGTTTAGTCCTTAAAAAAGCTAAATAGTGTTTAGTCCTTAAAAAGTTTAGTGGTGTTTAGTCTTAAAAAAGCTAAGTAGTGTGTAGTCTTAAAAAAGTTAGGTAGTGTTCGATTTTGTAGTTCCTTTAAAGGCATCATTCCTGAATTTTTTTCAATAAAAGGAACCACACGGAGCTGTCCACCACCATTCCTGAATTTTCTTTGAAACAGATGTAGAGAACAAATGAATTTTTTTTGGAAATAGATCATATACTGTTTGTACAATCTAATAAAAATAATTACTTTGTAATAATAGTTGCAATGGATGTAACCATTCAGAAAACCATTATTAATCTTGTTTGCCCTAAAAATGATGCAGTAAAGCTAAGTTATCAACCTAGGGCAGTTTGCTATGAACTTCCACATGCCTTTTTCAGTTAGGGTGGTCAAGTTGAACTCTAGGTTTCAAATCCAAGTGATTATAATTAGGGGCGGAGCTTCATGTGCTTAAGAGGGTGTCTTTATCACCCTAATTAAAAATCAATATTTTAGTATTTCTTATTATATATATATATATATATATATGTATATGTATATGTATATATTTAAGTTTAACTCCATACATATTTAGTCTAAAAATCAGTCTATGAAAATTTGAATATAATATAACTGGTTATGTGGTACGTCTCGCTAGCTCTACCTTGAGATAATGTGTGAGTATCTCTTACAATTAGAAAAGCATGAGGAGTGGACATATCTCTCTGGAAATTAAAGAATGTTCAACAAGTTTCTGTTAACTAAGCTATCTAGCTTAGCTGTTAGTGGGGCACTCAATCCAGTTTAGTTGAGAAGCTGTGGGTGTGAGCGCTGAATCCTTTTCCTGCATAAAGAATGGAGGTCAGTGGTCGTTTTCCTACCCCAGTTTCAATCTTCTCTTTCGATTTCCCTTTCTTCTTCCTTTCGATTGATGGAAAGATAGAAAGGTACAGATGATAGTGTGAATGATGCGACCGTGACTCGACTCGGCCCCCACTGTGTTCACAAGCTCTGCTGCCTTATCTTGTCGTCTCTACACTTTTTTTCGTGTTATATATGCAAAAGACAATATAGCATGCATGAAGACAATATAGCATGCATGAATCATGATGTATCATGGGTATTTTATTTCAGTTTACATAGCTACAACTATTGTATACTCTGAAGTTGAAATAAATGATTTATATTTTAGACTTAGAATTATGAGAATTATTAGTTTTAAAATTTAGAAAAGAACTAAAAGCTAAAAGCTAAAAAAACACTAGCTTCTCTAAATTATCACCAACTAGATACTTAAACCTGGTAACTATTAAGAATTTCTAATTGTGTAACAAACAGACCTTAGAGCATCTCCAATAATGCTCTTATCTAGCTCTCTAAAATAAAATTTAAGTATTTTAGAAAAAAATCACGCTGCAACAATATTCCTAAATGATTGTCTATATTAAGTGATCCCTAAATCATCTCTCATTTCTCTCAAAAGTAGAAACTCCCTTTCTAATTTCTTTAAAATGTAGAAATTGAGATTGTAGGGATACTGCTGTGAACTGATTGATTTTTAGAGATCAACAGAGTTTAGAATTATTCCTATATGAGATTTTAGGAAAAAAATAGCAACTCTCGTGCTCTTAGAGAGCCTATCCAAAGTATGATACATGATAGTCATGGACGAAATTTAAGGGCACATACGAGCGAATGAATTAAATATTAGAAGCTAGAAAAGTTATTTTTAAAAAGTTTTTCTAAGAAATACCAATGAAGAAAGTGTTCCGGAGAAACTGTACAGATTAGAAAGCGTGCCCATAACAATCCATCTCTGAGCAAGTTAGCCTTAATTAATTCGTGGGGAAAAAATAGGATTGTATTCTCGACATGAGTGAGATGAAGTGAAAAGAAATTTATGAGTTTTAATTGAGGTGGCTTGAGATAGTTTGACCTAAGCTCAAGTTGTAACTTCTTTAATCTGATCAATTGGGATAAATTTATGTACACCAAACACAATTAATGTCTTTGCAAATAATGCCACCAAATAATTGCTTGTTTCTAATTTGAAGGTTGAAATCATGTGACACTTGGCTCATGCATCACACTTTGTATATTGCTTATTGGTAGCATTTATAGAGAAAGATGAATGGCCTCATGGGCAGAGACATTACCGGTCGATAGATGGAATCAATAATTTGATCGCGACCGGATAAATTAAAGAGGCAACAAACCCTGTCTCTTTAATTATTTATCAATTGCGACCGGACAAGTCCTAAGCAAGAAGAAAAGAAAGTGAGAATATATATAGAGAATTTTAATCTACAACCAAATAACTATAGACTATTTATTATTTTTAATCTAACGGCCTAGATTTAAATAAGATGGTCTATTATCTTCTCATATTTTCTTTTATTTTTACGTATATACATGTAGAATTGTATGGTATTAAATTAAATGATAGGATTAATTAGAAGTATTAGCTACAAGTTGTACCGTAGATGCTCCCATATATATTTCAATTTCTTCAGTTTTCTTGAGGATTGATTTAAATATATGATGGTGTTTTTATCCTGTCCAAACAAATTCTCCAATTTAATTACATTTAGTTTAAAATGGCTTCCAGTTCACTTGAAGCGCCAAACAGACAGACCGACTTTATGGTGTGTTTAGGTACGTGTAGAGAGGTAGAATCTTTTTCATTATTAAAAAATGTGAAAAATAGACTTGTCCAGGAACAAATATGAACTAAACCAATTTCCTGGGCCTTTTCCAGGATTCCCACTGAAAAACAAATCAATTTCCTTTATTTTCCTTGTAAAATATGATATAATATGCAGAAAATTAGAAATCCTTCTTATTCTTGTTTTCCAGCTTTTTATTTTCTTTGGATCCTTAAAGATTTTTTTATTTCTTAGAAAGTAGTTAATTAAGGAGAGATCGCAATTTATAGCGTTAATTCATGCTATTTTTGATATCTTAATATGCAATAACTCGCGGTACCTCTTCAACGACAGTAGAAATTTGCTCGGATGAAATGGTACTTACAACCATTTAACATGTAAAACAGCTGATCGGCCAACTCGATCAACGAGTACCCGTCCCAGGGTTAGCAAAACCAACGTTTCCCACGGTTTGATTTAAATTTCAAATTTCAAGTTGAAAAACTTAAAAAATTCCTAAAGAAGTAGGCGAATTAATATGATTTATAGTGAAATTAGTTTTTAAAATATTAAAATATCATAAAGTTATGAACCGAGCAAGATGAACAAAAATAAAAAATAAAAAATAATTTATTGTTTAATCTTCTTTGCGTGTTGTTGTTTGATTCTCACTTCACTTGTGTATAGATACGAGTGGCAATATCACTTATCCGCATCCTTGTCCTAATCTAGAAGCTTCTCCTACTAGATATGTATAATGTATATGAGTGATAAGATTTTTAATTTTATTTTCTGTTTTATGAAGAATGACAAACTAATGCATCTTAGAAAGGACAAAACTAGGAGTACAAATGAAAGTGCATCTTGATGCATCTAGGCCCCTAATTTATTTTAGTGTATTAATGACAATAACGATCAAATGCTACTAATATTATTGCTAAGATGAATACAGATATTGAAAATTAAAGTGGCACTGTGATTCAATCGAATTTAGAGAAATCGCCTTCTTTAGTACTATTTAGGCTCAAATATGCAAATTGCTTATATTTCATTTGATCTTGAGTCTAGGTGTGCTGTACAATCAAGAGGGATGTGTTGATTAGTGTTCCAAAACTAAGTGATCAAAAAAAAATATTCTTAAAAAGTTTTTGAAATTTTTTTAAGTTGGATTTTGTTTTCCATCAAAGCTGGATAATCCGGACATGTCCGGAGTATCCGAAAATTGTGTTCTATTTCGATTTATTTACACGTCGGAGTATCCGGGTTGAAGCCGGATAATCCAAAAACATGTTTCTATTTGGATCTTCTTTAAAGCCCGTAATATCTAAAGTTATCCGGATGATCCAAAAATATTATTCTGTTGAATTCATTTTGTGAGTCGAAACATCCAGAATTTAGATGGATGATCCAAAAATTGCTCTCTGTAGGATTTTATTCCGTGGCCCGAAGCATCCGAACCTTGTCGGATGATTCGAAAATACCTTTCTGTTTGGATTTTTTTTCAAAATATCCAGATTCAAGCCAGACTATCCGAAACATCGGTTCTGTTTCGATTTTTTTCTATCCGGAACATCCGGTTAAGTCCGGATCATCTGGATGAATAGTGCACGATTTTTTACCCTAACGGCCAGTTTTGAGACAGAGGTATAAATACCTCCCTTCTCCCATAATCAGGTCACATATTTCCAAAACCCTAGCAGCCTTGCCATATTACTCTCTTTCTCTCTTTTTAGTGTTTTGATCTTGATTGGATCTTAAGAGTAGGATTGAGAGTTCTTCACCAATCTCCCTAAATTCTTTGTTGATTAATCTTTTGGGAGTTATGGTGGCGTGTGCATCTTAATGTTCGTGGTATTCTTCAGTACACGGCTTTAGATCACGTCAACGGGTTCATTACTCTTGGAGGTAACCCCTTCTAAACGGCTAGGCGTCGATCCACGAGAATCCAAGGGATTATGGGTGACTGGACACGTTTGTACTCGGTCTTTTCTCGGCTTCAAAGAGGTAACACGATGAAAAACCAAGGCTTACAGTGGTGAGCGCTTGGTGAGGATTAGGGTTGAAAGAGACCCAGCCCTTTAGGGTTTTCTTAATGGAGACGTAGGATCGTTGGATCTAAACTTCGGTGAAAAATTCATTGTGTCAATCTTTACCTTTGCTAGTTGTTAATTACTGTTGATCTATCTATTTACTAGTAAGTATAAGTTTCATTGAATTCATATCTTAGAAGTTCATTGGCTAGATTATTTTCTGCAGTTGATTGTATTTCAGATCTGTAGTGCTCGAATCATCCGGTTAAACCCGGATATCCAGACGTCAGACAATTTAATTTTCATCCGGTTCCTGGAATATCCGACTAAGCCCGAATAGTTCGGGTCCTAGAAGTTTAAACTAACAAGTTTGGTTGAGAATTTTCAGATTGCCTATTTATCCCACTCTAGGCAACTTTCAATTGGTATCAAACCTGGCTCTTCTCAAAGACTTAACCGTTTGAAGAGTAAAGATGTCGGAAGAGTCGAATTCCACTAGCATCGAAAAGAATAGTATTGGAGGGAAGAAAGGAGCAGCATATCCTTTTGATCACTCCAAATTAAATCTAAGTAATAATTATCTCTCTACGCTAACTAGTCGTGCACCTTACTTTGATGATACACACTATGCGACATGAAGACATAAAATAAAGTTGCACCTAATCTCTATGTATCCGAATATTTGGAAGATTGTGTGCACATCTGTAGATGTGGATGATTCAAACATGGATGACCGTCAATTAACAGCCGATGAAGAACAAGCTATGCACCGTAACGCTCAAGCAACGAGTGTTCTACTTGCCGCATTGAGTCCCAAAGAATTCAATAAAGTTAATGGACTTGAGGAAGATAAAGAAATATAGAAACTTTGTAAGTTACCCATGAAGGTACATCTTTAGTCAGAGAATCAAAGATTAAGCTTCTTGAAGGGAAGCTCGAAAGATTTGTTATGAAAGATGATGAAACTCCTTAAGAGATGTATGACCGCCTCATGTTCCTTGTAAACAAGATCAAGAGTCTTGGAAGTAAAGAAATGACATATCATGTGGTGGTGAAGAGGTTGCTCTATGCTATAGCACCAATGAATCTTACCTCGGTGACGCTAATTCGGGAGTGAAAAGAAATCAAGAAGATGACTCCAAGTGATGTGCTAGGGAGAATCATAGCACATGAGTTGATGGAAAAAAAAGCCAAGGAAGTCAAAGACCTTGCCAAGCTTTAAAACAACAAGGGCAAGGATGTTGCTTTAAAGGCTAAAAAGAAAGAAGAGTCAAGTGATGATGAAAGCGATGATGAAGAGTTTGTGTTGTTTGTCTAAAAATTCAAAAAGTTCATAAAAAATGATGGATTTGACAAGTACAAGAAGAAAAATGATAAATCAAAGAAGAGGAAGTCAAAGAAGGGATGCTATGAATGTGACGATCTTAGCCATTTCATAGCCGACTGTCCTAAGAAGAAAGAGCAAGAAAGTAAAGAAAAGTATAAGTACAAGAATAGGAAGAAAAGTGGTCATGCTCACATAGAAGAAGAATGGAACTCCGACTCTGATTCCGAGTCGGAGTCAGATTCTGACTCTAACAAGAAAGAAGTTGCTACCATCGCTATCACTAACATCATGCCTCCAAAGCCTTTACTATTTGGAGATTCTAGCGACGACGAGATTGTCTTCCCCAAGTGCTTCATGGCAAAGAGCAAAAAGATAACTATGATGTCTAAAGTTTTAGATAAAGATAAACATAATGATTCTAGTTATGATGAATCTAAATTTGATAATGATATGTTTAAAAATATGTGTAAGTAAGTTTTATCTAAGTTTCAAGTGGCTAGCATCTAGAGCTCACCGTTTTCTAGACATTGACTTTCAAGTGCCTGCCGCCTCATCGGTGCGGCCTCCTCCTCCACCTCAAGGCAAAGGCAAAGGCAAAGGCAAACAGCCTGCCACCAGACAATTAAGCTGCAGTGATGATTTATTTTGGCTTGTTTGGAGAAAAGTTCAAGAGCCCTCATCAGTTGGCAGGGTCACTCTAAGATCTGAGGTTAATTACATGAGACGAACTCTTAAGGCTGGAAGGGAGAGAAATGTGGATCCCCGGGATTATGTGAGAGATGCCTCGGATTACCGGTTCCACTCAGGCTTCTAGCAGGATTATTACAAGAGTGTCATGCTGCCCAAGCAGCACCCGGTTGTCGAGATGCAATCGATCAACTGGACTTCCATGAAAAAGAAGAACAATCCAGTGTTCAATCAAGTGATCCACATTTGCTAGGTCAAGAATCTCTATGGCCTCATGGAGACAAAGCAGAACTGGTGTGAAGAAGCCATCTGCTATTTTTACTGCACTCTGTTCTAGACAGTGGACAACGATGAGCCATCCTTTCATTGGAGGCTGGAAGGAGTTGAGTACGAGATCACACTCAGTGACTTAGCTGCTATTCTTGGACTGGATGCAAATGATCTCGCAACATTTCGGTTGGATCAAGAACCCATGCTTGAAGCTGATGCAATGCCTTTTCTATATGAGTCGGGTTCCTTCGTTGGAGGCAAGACAGAGGGTCTCTTCCTGTTCTTCTCAATGCTCAATAGGCTCTTCAGGAAAACCCTTCTGCTGAAGCTCGGGGACTCGTCATCGTTGCTAGACAATGCCTGCAACCCGCTATCATTCACGAGGGAGGTCCAAGGAGTATTCAATGTGTCTCATTTTCTTTGGAGTGAAATCTAGACCACTTCCGTGTCTCTCACAAAGAGTTGTGTGTACGTCCCATACATCTAGCTCGTGATCGACCTGGTCACCTGCTGGAAGATGGTACATGAGGTAGAGCACCGTGGGTACACTCCTCAGGCTCCGGCTTCTAGAGCGTCTCTAGGGCAATCCTCCTCAGCAGCTCCACCTCCTCCTACCGGGCCCCGGTGTGCTCCTCGGAGATCCGTACCATAGTCCAGTTCCTCTGGCTCTCCGATCAAAAGGATCCTTTCAGCCATCTTCACGATGTGCCAGAACAGCAATCGACGGCTAGTTAAGGAGGTTGAGAGACAGAACAAGGCGATCAATCTGCTGCTTCAGCAATCATGCCATCCTCCCATGGAGCCATTGTCTGATTCTGATGAGGAGAACGACCCCAACGTCTTCGCTGACTGCACCAACCCCTATACCCACTTATTTGGATCCAGAGCAGGGTCGTCCCAACAGCAGCAGCAGTCGTCATCGTCATCTAAAGAAGAAGATGGTGATGATGATGGTGAGAGCGAGGACGACTCCGAGTGAGCCGTTTGCTGTCTTTCTCTCTTTTTGGTGTCTTTGATACCAAAGGGGGAGAATTATCAAAGAAGTTGTTGTCATCGCTTAACCTTAGGATTTGCCTTAAGATTTCTCATTTTTTTGTTCCACTTTTGTAATCCATGTCAAGAACAATGGGCTTATAATAATGTTTTACTTTTATGTGTGGCATGGATGATGGAATGCAATGAACAATGTTAATTATGTCTTATGTTTAATTATGATCATTTTGTTGTTTATGTCCTAAATGCCTTCTATTATATGTTTACTGTGTTATGATGATGTATGCATTTAGGAGGAGATTCAATGCCTATATTCATCTTATTCGTAATTTGTTTTCACTTCTTTGATCATATTATCATCAATCACCAAAAAGTGGACATTAAAAGTGCATCTTGATACATTTAGGTCCCTAATTTATTTTAGTGTATTAATGACAATAGCGATCAAATGCTACTAACATTGTTGCTAAGATGAATATAGATATCAAAAATTAAAGTGTCATTGCGATTCAATCGAATTTGGAGAAATTGCCTTCTTTAGTACTATTTAGGCTCAAATGTGCAAATTGCTTATATTTCATTTGATCTTGAGTCTAGGTGTGCCGTACTATCAAGAGGATGCGTTGATTAGTGTTCCAAAATTAAGTGCTCAAAGAAAAATATTCTTAAAAATTTTTGGAATTTTTCTAAGTTGGATTTTGTTTTCCGGCAAAGCCGGATAATCCGGACAGTCCAGAGTATCCAAAAATTGTGTTCTATTTTGATTTATTTGCACGTCGGAGTATCCGAGTTTAAGCCGAATAATCAGAAAACATGTTTCTATTTGGATCTTCTTTGAAGCCCGGAACATCCGGAGTTATCCGGATGATCCAAAAAAATTGTTCTGTTGAATTCATTTTGTGAGTCGAAACATCCGGACTTTGGCCAGATGATCCGAAAATTGCTCTCTGTTTAATTTAATTCCATGGCCCGGAGCATCCAAACCTTGTTCGGATTTTTTTTCTGTCCGGAACATCCGGTTAAGTCCGAATCATCCGGATAAACAATGCGTGATTTTTTTCCCTAACGGCTAGTTTTGAGATAGGGGTATAAATACCTCCCCTCTCCCATAATCAGGGCATATGTTTTCAAAATTCTAGCAGCCTTCCCATACTACTCTCTTTCTCTCTTTCTAGTGTTTTGATCTTAATTGGATCTTGATTGTAGGATTGAGAGTTCTTCATCAATCTCCCTAAGTTCTTAATTGATCAATCTTTTAGGAGTTGTGGTGGCGTGTGCGTCTTGATCTTCGTGGTATTCTTAAGCACACGGCTTTGGATCACGTCAACGGGTTCATTACTCTTGAAGGTAACCCCTCCTAGATGGCTAGACGTCAATCCGCGAGCACCCAAGGGATTGTGGGTACCCGGACACGTTTGTACTCGGCCTCGTCTTAGCTTCAAAGAGGTAACATAGTAAAAAACCAAGACTTACAGTGGTGAGCGTTTGGTGAGGATTAAGGTTGAAAGAGAGCTGACCCTTTGGGGTTTCCTGAACGGAGACGTAGGATCGTTGGATCCGAACTTCGGTGAAAAATCCATTGTGTCAATCTTTACCTTTGCTAGTTGTTAATTACTGTTAATCTATCTATTTACTAGCAAGCATAAGTTTCATCGAATTCATATCTTAGAAGTTCATTGGCTAGATTATTTTCTACAGTCGATTGTGTTTCAGATCTGTAGTGTTCGGATCATCCGGTTAAACCCGAATTATCCGGACGTTGGACAATTTATTTTTCATCTGGTTCCCGGAATATCCGATCGGTTAAACCCGGATTATCCGGACGTTGGACAATTTATTTTTCATCTGGTTCCCGGAATATCCGATTAAGCCCAGATAGTTCGGGCCCTAAAAGTTTAAACTAAAAAGTTTAGTTGAGAATTTTCAGATTGCCTATTCATCCCCTCTAGGCAACTTTCAACAAAGCAAATAAATATTTTTACTTCACGTGGCTTAAACTAATATCTATAGAGGAATATAATGTCGTTTATAATCAGTGAAACCATTAATGATAAGTCGAAAATGTTTGAATTATTAATTAGCCATGTTATATTATAATTTATATGTAAAGTTGTGAACTTATAAAATTTATGCTATCGTAAGCATCCAATTTATTTTTGAAAATAATTTTTTTTCAGTTTTACAATTTTTAAATTTTGCTGAAAAATTATCTGGCCGGTTACCGAGCTGGTACCATGATAACCGAGCCTCGTACCACGGTTACCGTTTTCATGAATCGATTTGAATTAAAAATTTGAAATTTGGTTGAATTGGGTTGGTTACCACGGTAAATGCCCGTCCAGACTCAAACGGTATCCGACCCACATTCGGTTTTGCTAACCCTAACCCGTCCTCGGTAACAAAACATCGCCTCTTCCAAAACTTTTGCATGAGTGATTTTATACGTTTTTTGCCAGCGAAAAATAAAAAAGAAAAGAGAAAACAAGTTTGGCAATCCTGCATATTGTTCATGTTCAGATCATATTACGTGTGAACTTTGACCGTTTGACGGAGTAAGCATTTCAACAACACTGGGCGCCGTGCCAGATGGTTTCTTGGTCAGATTGATCGGCCGGCCAAACAAAACAGGTGAGACTGCACTCTATGAGGCACGTGCTGTAACAACTCATAACCAGTAGGGTTTGCTTCTTTTATTATGGCCAAAGCAACAAGAGTTAATTTAATTGACTGGGAGGGACGCATCATATCAGCTGTCAGTTATTGGTTGCATTCACCCACCAACAATCAACTGAAATTGCAACGCACGGGTTAACTGTTCAATTCAACCATTATTATTTGAGAGCGGGCTAACAGTTACCATCAGCTAAGGGTTTTTAGCTAACCTTCCATCGACCGTTAGCGGTAATCAGTCTATTTACTACTAAATTGGACCAATAACAACAGTGTAAACTGATTACTTTTATCTAGTCATCATTGGTAACCAGGCAGATGGTATTACAAACCGAGTAGCAAAAGGTTAGCCTTTGCTCTGAAAATTTATTATTATTGGGCATCATCGATGACTGTACTCTCGGAGTCTTTCGTGTAACAAGAAGAATTATTACGTGACGATGCATATGCTTACTAGGCCGTAATTTGATCGTCTGACCAAAACTCAGGCCGAGCCCAACAGATCTGACGGCATGGCTAGATTTCAGACCCCTCTGTTCTTCTAGGCCCAACTGCACCATGCCTATACAACTTCATTTGGGCTTCTGTTTGCTAAGAGTGATACAGTTCTATATCTACAATTTATATATTAGAATATAGTGGATTAAACTTTTATTTTATTCTAAAATACCCTTAACCTACTTGTAGCTCTGTATCTAAGTTTTTTAAGCTAGATTTAATCAGATCCAAGATTTATTAGATCTAGAGCTGTACATTCCAGTTAATATTTCGAGGATCTCCTGCTTAATTATCTACTTACTTCTTGGAAATATTTTTTATAGCTGAATGCACATATTTTATTATGGATAAAAACCATATTAACGGTGTTCAATCCTTAAACATTTATATATATCACAAAACCTATTCATACTATATGCATTATTTATATTTTTCACACATGGATTAATTTAGTAGGAAAAACATGCATGCCCCTCAATAATAAGAAAAGGAACTCAATTTGAAGTTGGAGTCAAAGAACAGAAAGTGCACTGTCACTTCAGGATGTGGAAATATTAATTTCAACCATGGAGACCATTGGTTGGGAGAGTGAGCATGCTTTAGTTGAGAAGTACAAATCAAATCGACAAAGACGGTCGGCGACACGGAAAAACTCAGAGTCGCTTACTCAGTGACAGGCCGGCTAATGAGCTTAATTAGTCAGGTGGAAAGTGCAAATAAAGAGTGAGAAAACAACCTGATTAGCCCCTCTTGACCGGAGACCCGACCAGCTTGCTCTGAGTTCAGACCGGCCATTTACACTTGCCATGAAATTAACTGGCTAATTAATTTCAGCGTTCTTGCTGATCGATGCTAAAGACAGTTAATTAACTTCACTACTAGAGCTAGCTGCTCAGAATTCCTTTTTTTTTCTTCTATCCTTTGCCCATATCCTAAGGCTCAGGGCGTAGTCAGATATAGTCTAGGTAGTCCAGTGACTACCCCAAATTTGCCCCATGAACTCTCAATCTCATATCAAACCTATTTTTCCTCCAAAAACTAAAATTCTAACTTTGTCATTCTCTCAAAAATAGGTAGTTTCACGTAAGAAAAAAAAACGAGGTCTCATGACTTGGATGAATTCTTTACTAGAAGAATTATTTCATTTTGCAATAAACATAGTATTAAAAAATTCCAATCATGGATGATAAATATATGCTTTATAGAAGATCATAACGTTTTTACCCAAAATAAACAAATGATGATAATTTTAGAAGAGAAGCACACACACAC
>KE372734.1:968961-1005421 GCA_000418225.1 Zizania latifolia | reverse complement strand
GCATAAGAGGACAAAAAACTAAAGCGGTGTCATATACGAGAACAACAAATTTTTAGTGATATATACAGAAACCGGTGATGAACTTTCAGTAGTATATACATAATTTTCTTTTTCTTTAAAGATAAAGAATCACTGTATACATCTACACTTCTAATTAACTGCTTAACTAACCAGCTAACCTGGATCATCATGGCAAGATGAAGCTAGCAAGATGTTTTTGCTTGTTACGTAGCTAGTACTCGATTTGGTCTGCTTAATTAGTATAACTACACCTGCTTGGAATCTTAGATATATATCACTATTTATTAGGGTTTGCATGATGAGTGCTAGTAAAGTAGAACCTAGCTACAAGTCATCGGTCTCCGAATGTGTGCTTGAAATGTAAGCTAACTTACGCCTAGTGGATACGATTTTTAGCTTAATTATTCAACGAACTGAAGGCTAAATACTAACTTTACGTAGTGTGCATAGTAGTATTTAATTATGCCACTGCTTGCTTTTGGATGTCACTTTTCATGAATCTTGAACTGAATTAACCTCCCCCTCTTGATGCCTTGCGGTAATGATTCATCTGGAATTAACAACAGCGTAAAATACTTTCGGTGACCATGCGAAATATAATTTTAGTAACAGAAAATTGTTTTACACCTCCTGTCTCTGCATGATAACATGCAAAGCATATATTTGTACACATTACCAATAATTAACATAGGAAAAAATTGTATGTAATTAACTGTATTTTCCGATCTCGTACTCTTCACAATTGGTGCGTTTAGAGTAGGTCCTATCGAGGGTTTGCAATTTCGTAATTGGATTTCCAAAATTCCCAAAATTTTGGGTTTGTCGTCCACTTCTTGTAAAAATTCAGGTTCTTGCCCTTGCCCGATAATAAGCACTAGCAGGTAGCTATCTGTGTTGGGATACATCCATGTCTTCTCAGCAATCTCCTGTGGATTCTTAAGACCATTCTTATAATAGATATGTCTACTTTGGGTTCTTTACCGTATTAAGTTTATTTTGGTTTTTATGTCTCCTTTCCAGAGAGGTGATTAACCTTTTAAGATATAGGAGAGCGGACCGGTAATAATAAGTCATTATTCGCCAAATATTTCGGCCAAACAAAAATTTAATTTTTTGACTGGTAATATGTTTGGACTGAACTTCTTGTAACAATGGGTTGTTCACTACTAAAGAAGTGGCCTTTCATCCATTCATTTTAGTACTCATTCTAATTCAAACCGGTACCGAAAGTCATCTGCAATGGTCAGAAAAGAGAGAGAACATCGTAGATAGCTACAACTGGTACTAATAAAGAGTTTTAGTATCGGGTCGGGAGACCGCCTAGTACTAAACTTATCAGTATCGGTCAGGGTACCCAACCGGTACTAAAAGCTTATACATTAGTACTGGATAGGCACACTAACCGGTGCTAATAACTTTAGCGTTGGGTGGTATCCTGAACCGGTACTAAATATTTCTCCTAATATATCTGATATCCCAAAAATCTCATGTTCCTCATTTCTACTCCTGTTCATCAGTTCTTCTTTCACCCGTGCGATCAGTTCAGGGTTTAGGGTTTAGCTTAGCCAATCGTTCATCGATGATCTAGATAAGGTTACGACATGGCAAGCGTTCCAAGTAGAGCCGTCAGACATCGTGCTTCCAGCAGTAGGCCCGTCGCCCCTATGGTATGTTGTGATGGAAATATGCCTAAGAGAATTCCGGAGGAACCGGAAGTTCTGGCTTGAGGCCGGAAGTTCCAGGTTCTAGAGCATTCGGAAGTTTCAGTTCGATCGAAAGTTCTGGGCCAGCCCTAGATTCAGTTTCTGGAGGAACTGAAAGTTTCGGTTGGACTTGAAGTTCTGGGCCTGCCTAAAAAGTGTATTCTAGACGAACCGAAAGTTCCGGGTGTGACCCGAAAGTTCCGATTGGACCGAAAGTTCTGGACAGAAATAAATTCGTATAGAAGGTTATTTTCGGAAGTTTCGGGCCTGGACCAGAACTTTCGGGCCAGACGAACAGATTAGATCTGTTAGGCTTTAATACTGATTAAAGGCCCATGAGAGGGCACTATATAAGGAAAGGAGGGGCTAGGACAAAAAGGCTGCTGTTGGTTGTTGCTTCGACCTAACCCTAGCCGCCACCTCTTCTGGCTACACTGGTTGTGGCCATCTCTCCCGCGTGGTACTAGCATATCGGCGTGAAGTGATCCCATCTCTGTACGTGTGGATACCGTAGAGGCGCCGCTGCTACTGCGGTGCTAATCTTCCCGTGGAGATCGCCGGACTACGTCGTCTTTATCACTGACGAACGGACGAAATTGAGCGGAGCTGATCGAGAACGCGCTTCATCAACTCTACTTCTGCTGCCCTAGCGCGTTTCGTGTCTAGAGGTAATGATCTATGATCCCATTACATGCATGGTTCCTGGGCGAACGGGGTAAATTTTTTGAAATTAACTCTAGCGTAGCCTCCCCATAACCTAACAGTGGTATCAGAGCCTACGTGCGTAGTGTTCGATCTGGATCGATCACATATAGGTGATATGTGGTGGAAATAGATTAGATCTATTAGTTTTGCGTCGGATTTTCGGAAGTTTCGGGTGTGACCGGGAAGTTCCGGGCCGAAATAAACTTCGTACAGAAGGTTATTTTCGGATATTCTGAGTTTGACTCGAAAGTTCCGGGCCAAAATAAATTCGACACAGAAGGTTGATTTTGGAAGTTCCGGGTTTGACTCGGATGTTCCGGGCCCTTTGACCGGAAGTTCCGGGCCTTTGAGCCAGAAGTTTCAGGTCTTGTTCAGTCACGTGTAGATTCTACGTCTAACTTGTTTTTGCAGAGAATGTTGTGACTGGTATGGACTTGTGATGTATATGATGCATATGTGTAATTTTTATGGCCTGCGTGTTATGGTTGATTGCAGCCTAAGGCTGTTCAAATGTTGTATGACTTGCGTGTCGACATGTGATGCTTCTGCTCATGTAATTAGTATAGTGCTATTAGATGTAATAGACTGATACAAGTTTATGAAGGCCTGAAGCGTGATGACTCGAAGGACAGGAACCATGGAGATGGAGATCACTTTGTGAAAAGGGCCATACTATATCACAGTTAATATGATTGCCTGTGATGTTTACTTATATTCCTGTCATACTATTTTTTTATGTTCTATGTGCGGTAGGCATCATTACCATGTTAGAATAGTTTCCCTCAGAAAATTAAGAGTTATTGATGCCTTTTCCAATAGCTGCACCTATAAAGGTTTTGATCATTGTATGTTAGGTCTGCCAAAGCAGGGTGCCATCTTTTATCTTAATCAGTTAGGGTGGATGTCGGACAACCACATGCATAGTATTGGCTTGCTTAACAAAGCTATCAAAACGGTTTTGGGCTTTGGGGCATAGAGTTGGGCGTCGAGGCATTGGATGCCACTCCAACGAACAAGAGTCATATAAGATGTGATTAGCAAGTTGTTGCTTATCTATGTCACTAATCTTCTAGCAGTGATGCCAAAGCTTATTAGGAGTTAGTTGAATATGGATCTTGTCCCACTATGTGTCGTTAGAGGGAAAACGATCATTTTACATATAGTGGAATATCTTTTATTTGATAGAAGATTTACATAGCATAGTGCTGAATCTTGCATTTTTGTTGTAGATCATGGCACCTACTTATAAGAACACTTCCACTTTTAATTTGCGATCAATTCTTGAAAAGGAAAAAACTTTCTGGAACAAACTTTATTGACTGGTATAGAAACATGAGAATTGTTCTCAAACAAGAGAAAAAGATATATGTTCTAGAGGAACCCCATCTTGATGAACCAAAAGATGATGCATCTGCCGCGGATCGGCGGGCTCATGAGAAGCACGTCAACGATTCAATTGATGTCAGCTGTCTTATGCTTGCCTGTATGTTCTCTGAGCTTCAGAAGCAATATGAGGACAGGGATGCCTACAATATGATCGTGGGACTCAAAGACATGTTTGAGAACCAACAACGGATTGAGAGGTACAACATCTTAAAGTCGTTATTTGCGTGCAGGTTAGCAGAAGGCAGCTCAGTCAGTCCTCATGTGATCAAGATGATTGGTTACATCGAGAGCTTGGAAAAACTTAGTTTTCCCCTTGACCAAGATTTGGCCACAGATGTAATTCTCTAGTCGCTCCCTGTGAGCTTCGAGCCATTAATTTTGATTTTTCATATGAACAGCACGAAGAAAAGTATGGCTGAATTGCAAGGGATGCTAAAGACTGCTGAGAATAGCATTAAAAAGAATTCTAGTCATGTGATGATGGTTCAGAAGGATAGCAAGATGAGAAAACGTAAGGGAAAGACTAAAGCTTCAGATGTGATCTCGAGCTCTAAGTCAAAACCAGCTGAAAAGTCTAAGACTGACCCTGCTACTTCTGACACTTGCCATCACTGCCATAAGACTGGTCATTGGTGGATGAATTGCAAGTTGTACTTGGAATAACTCAAGAAAAAGAAGGAAAATGTGACTTCTACTTCAGGTATAAATGTTATTGAAATTAATCTTGCTACTTGTCCAAGCGATTTATGGGTATTTGATACCGGATCAATGATTCATACTTGCAAATCGTTGCAGGGACTGAATAGGACAAGGAAGTGCGCAAGAGGCGAGTTCGATGTCCACGTCGGCAATGGTGCAAAAGTTGTTGCGTTGGCCATCGGCGTTTATTCTTTATTGCTACCCTCAGGATTAGTTTTGGAATTTAATAATTATTATTTCATTCCTGCCTTAGGTAGAAACATTATCTCTTCATCATATTTAGAGGAAGACGGTTTTGAATTCGTAATAAAGAATAAGTGTTGTTCGATATTTTTGGATGGTATGCTCTATGGTGTTTGTCCATTGGTGAATGGCTTATATATTCTGAATCTTGATGATACACATATTTATAATTTTAATACCAAGAAGCATCGGCTTAATGATTTGAATCCTACCTATGTTTGGCATTGTTGTTTAGGTGATATAAATGAGAAGCGTATGCAGAAGCTCTATAAAGATGGGCTTCTGGAGTCATTTAATTTCGAATCATTTGATAGATGCGAGTCTTGTTTACTTGGCAAAATGACTAAGGTGCCTTTCACTGGTCAAAGTGAGAGGGCAAATAAATTGTTGGCCATTGTACATACTGATGTATATGGACCAATGAGTTCTACAGCCAGAGGTGGATTCCAGTACTTCATTACTTTTACCGATGACTTTAGTAGATTTAGTTACATCTACTTAATGAGGCATAAGTCGGAATCCTTTGAAAAGTTTAAGGAGTTCCAGAATGAGGTACAAAATCATATTAGCAAGATAATTAAATTTCTGCGATCTGAGGTACAAAATCATATTAGCAAGATAATTAAATTTCTGCGATCTGATCGTGGAGGTGAATATTTGAGCCATGAGTTTAATGATCATCTAAAGTTGAGTGGAATTGTTCCATAGCTGACTCCACCAGGCACGCCTCAATGGAATGGGGTGTCCGAGCGGAGGAATCGAACTTTATTAGACATGGTCTGATCAATGATGAGTCAATCTGATCTTCCATTGTCCTTTTAGAGATTTGCTCTAGAAACTGCTGCTTTCATATTAAACAGAGTTTCATCTAAATCTATAGAGAGAACACTATATGAGATATGGACTGAGAAGCGTCCCGGGTTGTCTTTTATAAAGATATGGGGTTGTGAGGCCTATGTAAAACGTTTGATGTCAAACAAGTTCACTCCTAAATCTAATAAATGCTTCTTTGTGAGGTATCATAGGGAAACCAAAGGATATTACTTCTACAACCGGGAAGAAGGCAAAGTGTTTGTCGTTCGGAATAGTGTCTTTCTTGAGAAAGAGTTTCTCTTGAAAGGAGTTAGTGGGAGCATGGTGCGACTCGAAGAAGTTCAGGAACCACTCGGAAGTGTTTTAGCTCCTATTGAACCACAACTTAATATGCAAGATATTGCAGAACCTATTGTCAAGACACCAGCCCCACGTCGGTCGAAAATGTTGAGTCGTGCGCCCGCGCGGTTTATATTTTTAACCGTTGGGCAGCGTGACATATTATTGTTAGACAATGATGAACCTAAGACCTACTCAGAAGCAATGATGGGACCAGACTCTGAGAAATGACTTAGAGCCATAAGATCCGAGTTAGAATCCATGCGAGATAATCAAGTTTGGAATTTGGTCGATCCACTTGAAGGTGTAAAAACTATTGAGTGTAAATGGATTTTTAAGAAAAAGATAGACGTTGATGGAAATGTTTACATCTATGAGGCACGATTGGTGGTGAAAGGTTTCAGGCAGAATCAATGTATTGATTATGATAAAACGTTTTCGCCCGTCGTAATGCTAAAGTCTATCTGGATCATCCTAGCAATTGCCGCATATTATGACTATGAGATATGGCAAATAGATATCAAAACAGCTTTCCTTAATAGAAACCTAAGTGAGAATGTGTACATGACACAGCCTGAAGGTCTTGACGATCCAAAGAATGCTGGGAAAATTTGCAAGCTTCAAAGGTCCATTTATGGGCTGAAGCAAGCTTTTCAGAGTTGGAATCTTCATTTTGATGAAGTGATCAAAGGGTTTGGTTTCATCAACAATGAAGAAGAGCCTTGTATTTAAAAAAAGGCTAGTGGGAGCGTACTTGTATTTCTGGTCTTATATATGGATGACATATTATTGATCAGAAATAATATTCTAATGCTTGATGCTGTTAAATCTTTGTTGCGAAAAAGTTTCTCAATAAAAGATCTTGGAGAGGCAGCATACATTTTGGGCATAAAGATCTATAGAGATAGATCGAGAAGGCTGATTAGATTAAGCCAAAGTATGTACATTGACAAGGTTTTGAAACGGTTCAAAATGCAGAATTCCAAGAAGGGTTTTCTGCCAATGTCACATGGTGTTACACTCAGCAAGAGTCAGTGTCCTTCGACACCTGATGAGTTGGAGAAGATGAGTGCGATCTCGTATGCCTCTGCAATCAGATCTATCATGTATGTCATACTTTGTACACGTCCGGATGTTTCTTATGCTCTAAGTGTTACGAGCAGATACTAATCAAACCCGGGTGAAAGTCACTAGGCGATAGTAAAGAATATCCTTAAGTACTTGAGAAGAACTGAGGATATGTTCCTAGTCTATGGAGGTGAGAGAAGCTCGTTGTAAATGGTTACACTGATGCAAGCTTTCAAACCGACAAGGATGATTCGCGATCACAGTCTGGATTTGTGTTTTGCCTCAATAGAGGCGTAGTGAGTCGGAAGAGTTTCAAGCAAGAAACAGTTGCAGATTCAACAACGGAGGCCGAGTACATTGCAGCTTCTGAAGCTGCGAAGGAGGCTGTTTGGATCAGAAAATTTGTTTCTGAGCTGGGGTTGTCCCTAGTGTGTCCAGTCCAGTGGACTTATATTGTGATAATAGTGGTGCCATTGCGCAGGCCAAGGGGCCTAGGTCACACTAGAAGTCGAAACATATACTGCGGCGCTGTCACCTCATCCGAGAGATCATAGATAGAGGTGATGTAAAGATATATAAGATGCACACGGATTTAAATGTTACCGATCCGTTGACAAAGCCTGTCTCACAGCCAAGCATTAGGTGCACTTGAGCTTTATGGGTATTAGATACTTACGCGATCGAGTCTAGTGTATGTGAGAGAAAGTGTCCTGTCTATGCTAATGTATTTTGGATAATTGGTTATCTTGTTCCTTAAATAAATATCTTTTACATTGATCAACAAGTATGTGACTTGTTTGTGAAACTCTTTGTTTTATTATGATGTTATTCTAAATGATCTCTAATCTCATATCATCATGTGGGACAGTGATGATTCATAGATTAGCACATTTGATTGATTGATGATTATGTTTCACGAATCATAGATATAGAGATATCAAATCAGTGATGTGGACACATGTTAGAGAACATGGTATTGAATAGACCCACTTTGAGATACTGCTAGGATTGTTATTTTGAATGTGCCATCAGTTGTTCTCAAATGGTATACCTGCAGAATCTTTAGACCTGAGATCGTCATTGATTCCAGAATATATAGTAACACACTTAGGGGCTTCCAAACGCTATTCCGTATATGGGTAGTTATAAAGGTGGCTTTCGGGTATGTTATGAAACATGTCATGGGATGTGAGCAGTTAAGATAGAATTTACCCCTCCTAAATAACGGGAGAGACGTCTCTGGGCCCCTCGAGATAGTTGGATTGAAAAGTGCATGGCCATACCACTATGATTAAATAGTTAATCATGCTTAATCCACTACTTGATCGAGTGAAGTGTCGAGCTATCACAAGGGTGGCACGAATCTCGTCTTGAGCTTGACTGATGTCGTGTGGTAAAGGGATTTGTGCGTGAGTATATCAAGGGTCAGAAAATATGATTTTGATTTTGTATGCTTTTGGGGGTCAATATGTGCTACTAAGTACCGCTATTGATTTGCGATCCGAAAAGGGTTTCTGGGTAGTAGCCATTTGCATATGAACCTATCGAGTCACACACTTAAGGGGATGGGATTTAAAGCTCGTAAGATTTGGCTCTTGTGCAAGTAGGAGATTGATGGAAATATGCTCAAGAGAATTCTGAGTGAACCGGAAGTTCTGGCTTGAGGCCGGAAGTTCCGGGTTCTAGAGCATCCGAAAGTTCTCGGCCAGCCCCAGTTTTAGTTTCTGGAGGAACCAGAAGTTTCGGTTGGACCTAAAGTTCTGGGCCTGCCTGAAAAGTGTATTCTGTACGAACCAGAATTTCCGGGTGTGACTCGGAAGTTTTGGGTCGAAATAAATTCGATATAGAATATTATTTTCACAAGTTCTGCGTCCGGAAGTTCCGATTGGACCGGAAGTTTCGGACAGAAATAAATTCATACAGAAGGTTATTTTCGGAAGTTCCTGGCCTAGACCAGAACTTTTGGGCCAGAAGAATAGATTAGATCTATTGGGCTTTAATACTAATTAAAGGCCCATGAGAGGGCACTATATAAGGAGTGGAGGGGCTAGGACGAAAATGCTACCGTTGGTTGTTACTTCGACTTAACCCTAGCCGCCACCTCTTCTGGCTACACCGGTTGTGGCCATCTCTCCCCTAACTTCCCACGTGGTACTAGCATACTGACATGAAGTGATCCCGTCTCTGTACGTGTGGATACCGTAGAGGCACCGCTGCTACTGCGGTGCTGATCTTCCCGTGGAGATCGCCAGACTACGTCGTCTTCACCGCTGACGAACGGACGAAATTGAGCTGAGCTGATCGAGAACGCGCTTCATCAACTCTACTTCCGCTGCCCTAGCGTGTTTGGTGTCTAGAGGTAATGATCTATGATCCTATTACATGTATGGTTCCTGGGTGAACGGGGTAAATTTTTTGAAATTAATGCTAGCGTAGCCTCCGTATAATCCAACATGTTTCCTTTATTTTTAGGCTATTTTAGGGTTGATTGAACACTGTATTATGAGATGTTATTTTTTGGCTGATCTGTAATGCAAATACTATGTCTAGATATAGTAATCCATGTCAACAATGTTAGTACTGCAATGCACATTGATTCCTATTTTTTGTGCCAGTCGATTAGTACGCACTCACGCAAATATGCAATGCAAGTGTTGAAACTTTAGTACCAGTTATGCAATATATCTTAGTTTAATTTATAAATACAAGTGACATAATGTAGATGAATATGCAATGCAGATTAGTTCGTCAACTTTTGTACAATCTCAAGTGAAATTGGTTTGATAATTTTTTATTTTAGATGCTGGCTTATGATCCGAAGTGTTGCCTACTCAAAGTTGATCATTTCCTGAGGCGTCATATGGTACATACATTACATTTTCTATTTATGTGGTAACAAAATCCAAAATCATAATAAACTAATACGATGTTGTCTCACTGTTCTAGTTTCTACCAAAAAGCTTCATCAATCACCATAACATTCATAATGGTGACACTCTTGAGATATCAACAAGAGATGGCTGTACCAATATAGTTTAGGTTGAAAACTCTAGAGGCACGTTATGCCTGAGTAAAGGGTAGTCTGCATTTGCTGATCGAGTCGCCCTAGTAGAAGGAGAGTTTGTGGTACTAACAATGGGAGCCTCACTATCCCCCATGGCTACTATTTTCAATAATTATGACGAACAAAAAGCCTCACAAGCCATAAAAATAGACTCAAGTGATAGCGGTATATATAACAAACTCACATTACTTATTATGCATATATGCCTATTTTGTATTTGTACTTACCGGCTTTTTTATAATGGTAGATGATGCTATTGGATCCGCACCAGCTGAGAAGAAGGGGATATAGAAATCTAGAGAAGGCGACATCGACCAACTAAAGACCATCTGTTTTTTGTAATCCAACAGATCTAACGGTAGAAAGGAAGGCTCTCCTTCAAGACATCTCGGCTAACACATCCTTCGGTACTCAATTATATATCTGGACAATCAATCCCTCAGTCATCAAGAAAAATAGGATAGTAAGCACTTTGCACATGTCACAATTGCAAATATCTATACATATATGCACTTAACTCGGCTAACTAGTTACCGAAACATTTTATTGTAACAATACTTTTTTCAGGCAGTATTGTGAGAAATACGTCACACCTCACCTACACCAACAGACTACAGAGATCCAAGTGACAGCAGCAGAAAGCATAGTAGTCCCAATTGTAGTGCACAAATCAACAGATGGGTGCTGTTACCTAACGGCTGGTTTTGGCCATTTTCTATAAGCCAACGAGATAGTTGTCGGTATAATTTACGCTTTTCAGTTCCACATCGACAATAATGCACTAGAGGCAACTATGTATGTACTTTAGCTTCCTATCTTAGAACAACATTTGTGATTGGCTTATCAGTGTCTAGGACAGTCACATTCAGATCCAAATTATTGTGACAAATGTAATTGGTTTATCACTTTCTAGGACAGTCATATTCAGATCTAAATTGTTGTGACAAATGTGATTGGCTTATCACTCTCTAGGATAGTCAATTTAGATCCAAATTGTTGTGACAAATGTGATTGGCTTATTATTCTCTCAGACAGTCACATTCAAGTGAAATGAAATCCAAATTAGTTATGCAGAATTTCAAGGGAAATAAAATTCAAATTAGTTGTGAAGATTTTCAAGGGAATTGAAATTCAACTTAGTTATAGAGAATTTCAAGTGAAATAAAATTTAAATTAGTTTCGAAGAGTTTCAGCTAAAATAAAATTCAAATTATTTATGAAGAATTTGAAGTGAAATGAAATCCAAATAAGTATGAAGAATTTTAAGTGAAATGAAATTCAAATTAGTTGTGAAGAAATTGAAGTGAAATGAAATTCAAATTAGTTGTGAAGAATTTTAATTGAAATAAAATTCAAATTAGTTGTGAATAATTTAAAGTGAAATGAAATCCAAATTATTGTGAAGAATTTCAAGTAAAGTAAAAATCAAATTAGTTATGAAGAATTTCAAGTGAAATGAAATTCAAATTTGTTGTGAAGAAATTGAAGTGAAATAAAATATAAATTAGTTCTGAAGAATTTCAATTAAAATAAAATCCAAATTAGTTGTGAAGAATCTTAAGTGAAATGAAATGTAAATTAGTTGTGAAGAATTTCAAGTGAAGTGAAATTAAACTTAGTTGTGAAGAAATTAAAGTGAAATAAAATGCAAATTAGTTATGAAGAATTTGAAGTGAAATGAAATCTAAATTATTGTGAAGAATTTCGAGTGAAATGAAATTCAAATTAGTTGTGAATAAATTAAAGTGAAATGAAATTCAAATTAGTTGTGAAGAAATTGAAGTGAAATGAAATCTAAATTAGTTATGAAGAATTTCAAGTGAAATGAAATTCAAATTAGTTGTGAAGAAATTGAATTGAAATGAAATCTAAATTAGTTGTGAAGAATTTCAATTGAAATAAAATCCAAATTAGTTGTGAGGAATTTCAAGTGAAATAAAATACAAATTAGTTGTGAAGTATTTCAAGTGAAATAAAATTCAACTTAGTTGTGAAGAAATTAAAGTGAAATAAAATGCAAATTAGTTGTGAAGAATTTCGAGTGAAATGAAATCCAAATTATTGTGAAGAATTTCGTGTGGAATGAAATTCAAATTAGTTGTGAAGAAATTGAAGTGAAATGAAATTCAAATTAGTTGTGAAGAAATTGAAGTGAAATGAAATCCAAATTAGTTATGAATAATTTCAAGTGAAATGAAATCCGAATTATTGTGAAGAATTTCAAGTGAAATAAAACTAAATTAGTTATGAAGAAATTGAAGTTTCACGCCCGTCTCCTCGGAACCCCGTTGAACTTTAGTACTGGTTCTAGTGGTAAGCCGATACTAATAATGGAGCAGTTGTGAAAGTGCATCTTAATGCATCTAGGCCCCTAGTTAATTTTGGTGCTTTAATGACAACCGTGATCAAAAGCTACTAACCATATTGTTGAGATGAATACAGAAGTCAAAAGAAAAACGGCGTCACAATTGAAGTATTTTTGGAGAAAAAGCTCCTTTTTAGTCCAATTTGGGCTCAATGGCGAAAAATTGATTATCCACTTATGAAATTGAGTATAGGTATGCCGTACTATTAAGAGGGATACATTAATAGTTTGTTCCAAAGAATTTTTGGATTTTTTCTAAGTCAAACTAGGTTTTCCAGCAAGCCCGAATGATCCGGATCAGTCCGGAGCATCTAGAAATGTGGTTCTGTTCTGAGAGTTTTACACGTCAGATATCCGGGTGAAGCCAGATACTCCGAAAATTGCTTTCTGTTCAGATTTATTCTGAAGCTCGGACCATCCGGACTCATCCATATGATCTAAAAATAGTGTTCTGTTGTAGTTTATTTTTGAGGCTCGGAACATCCAGACAAAGCCAGATGGTCCGAAAATACTCTTCTATTTAGTGTTTATTTTTGAGGCCCAGAACATCCGGACAAAGCCGGATGGTCCAAAAATACTCTTCTGTTTGAATTTATTTTGACGCCCGGAACATCTGGATAAATCCTGATGGTCTGAAAATGCTCTTCTATTGGATTTTATTTGGAGGTCTGAAATATTCAGACAAAGCTAGATAATCCAAAAAGAGTGTTCTGTTTGGATTTATTTGAGATGCCAGATCCTTGGACTTAGTTCGGATCATCCGAATTTTAAATTCTAGAACATCTGGATTGGTCCGGATCATCCGGATGAACGGTGCTCGGATATTCCATCCAACGGCTAGTTTTGGGCAAGGGGTATAAATACCTCCTTCTATCATACTGTAGCACTGATCCCCAAAAACCCTAGCAGCCATTCACTCACCCATTCTCTCTCGTTCTTGTGCTAGATCTAGAGCGAATCATTGCGATTTGAGTTGAGAGATCTACAGAAAACTTCTTGCATTTGTCGTGATTAATCCTCTTGGAAGTTTTGGTGTGGGTGTGTTCTTTGGTTTTCTTGGGAGATCTTGAGCACAAGATTTTTGGGTCACGCAAGTTTTCAACGGATCTATTACTCTTGGAGGTGTTGCCTCCTAGATGGCAGTCATCGATCCACGAGCACCTAAGGAATTGTGGTGTGTCTGGTAAAGTTTGTACAAAGCTTCTCCTCAGATTCAAAGAGGTAATTAGTGGAAAACCAAGCTTGACCTTGGTGAGCGCTTAGTGAGAAAAATGGTTAAAAGAGACCCGACCTTTTGGAGCCTCTCAACGGAGACGTAGGATCGTTGATCCAAACTCCGGTAAAAATCCCTAGTGTTCTATGTGTTCTTATTGTTCATGCTAGTTTTCTTCTACATATTGCTCGATCTACTCACTAGAACGTTTTCCTTTACATATCTCTATATAAAAGTTATTGGTAGCAATCTTGTTTACATTTTTATTCATATAGATTATTGGCTAGGTTCAATATTACATACATCTATTATTATTTCTCTAGTGTGCCTGGATAATTCGGATCAACCCAAATAATTCGAACCATCGGAGTGTCTGAGATTTCCTCACACCCTCGGAGTATCAGATCAGTCCGGATCATTCGGTCCTGGAAATCTTGAACTGACCAATTTTAGTGAGAATTTTTCAGATTGCCTATTGACCCCCTCTAGGCAACTTGAGTGGCTTCTTGCTAAGGAAAAGAAAAATATAGACAAATTAACTAGACAATCTAGTTTAGTCAAGGACGCTAATGAGGACTTAGAGGAAACAATCAAAACTCTCAATAGCGAGCTTATGGTTCTTGATGAAACCAATAAGAGTCTTGAAGAGATGATTGAATCTCTAATACCGTAACCTATTTCTACTCCTTCTATTGCTTCCACGAGTAATGGTTGTTCAAAATACTTTAATATTGATGTTATTGCTTATGATACTAACATGAAGGAAATAGAGGTCCTAAGAAAATAAAATGAAAGGCTTGGCACCTTGGTAAGCTATGGGTATATGAAGGCCTACAAGTCAAAGACCCTCAACACTCAAAGCAATGTTGAGAAGCGTGGGCTTGTCATTCCTCTAAATGAAAGCAAAGTCAATGCTAGAAGAAGGTACAAGGGTAAGGAGGTTATAAAGTTTATGAGGAAAGGTTAAGTTCCAAAGAAGACAAACAACAAGCCTCATGCCTCACAAACCGCATTTTATGCTTCATACTTGATTAAGAAAGACCACCATGGTAAAGTAGTTGCTCAATTTATAGGAGATAGAAATAAAAAACCTTTGAGATGTATTTGGACTCCTAAAGTTTTGTTACTAACATTGAAGGAGCCAAAAGGATTTGGTTACCTAAAATAAAGAACTAATGTTTTTGTAGAAATATTTCTTCGGTGGGTCAAATTGAGTGATGGATAGAGGATACACCAACCATATGATTGGAGAGAAAAGGATGTTCACCTCTTTTGAGCCCAACCAAGGTCATCATGAATCCATTGGGTTTGGTGACAATGAAAAAGGAGAGGTAATGAGTGTAGGTAAATTTGCTATCTCAAATGATTATTTAATTTCAAATGTCTTGTTAGTTAAATCTTTGAGTTATAATTTGCTTTTTGTTTCACAATTATGCGAGATTAGATACAATTGTCTTTTTACTAGTAAATTTGCTATCTCAAAGATTATTTAATTTCAAATATCTTGTTAGTTAAATCTTTGAGTTATAATTTGCTTTTTGTTTCACAAT
Organism: Zizania latifolia; assembly: GCA_000418225.1. Taxonomy (NCBI): domain Eukaryota; kingdom Viridiplantae; phylum Streptophyta; class Magnoliopsida; order Poales; family Poaceae; genus Zizania; species Zizania latifolia. The sequence continues at coordinate 990,252 of KE372734.1, read as the reverse complement.
TATGCGAGATTGGATACAATTGTCTTTTTACTAATGAGGGTGTGACCGTTTTGAGAAGAAGTGACAATTCCATAGCCTTTACGGGTAGGTTGAAGGGAAAACTTTATCTAGTTGACTTTGCTCTAGATAATGTTGAACCTTAAACTTACCTTGTGGCTAAAACTAGTATGGGTTGGTTATGACATCGCCGACTAGCTCATGTTGTTATGAGGAACTTGTCAAAGCTTCTTAAAGGAGAAAACATCCTATAACTAACAAATGTTGTGCTTGAGAAAGATAGGTTGTATAGCGTTTGTCAAGCCAGAAAGCAAGTTAGAGCACTACACACTGCCAAGAACATCATGATGACAAGGAGACCACTTGAGCTTCTACACATGGATCTTTTTGGACCTATGGTCAACTTAAGCATAGGAGGTAACAAATACGGTTTTGTTATTGTTAATGATTATTCTCGTTTTACTTAGGTGTTCTTTTTGCATGACAAGAGCAAAACATAAGGTGTATTCAAAAGGATTGCAAGAAGAGCTCAAAATAAGTATGAAGTCAAGATCAAGAAAGTAAAAATCGACAATGGGAGTGAGTTCAAAAACACTCAAATTGAAGACTTTCTTGATAAAGAAGGTATCAAGCACGAGTTCTCCGCTCCATATGATCAACCTCAAAATAGAGTGATAGAACGAAAGAATAGAACATTGGTGGAGGCGGCAAGAACTATGCTTGATGAGTACTAGACTTCGTACGTCTTTTAGGTCAAAGCAATTAACACCGCATGCTACGCAATCAACTGTCTCTACCTTCACAAGATACTCAAGAAGATGGCTTATGAACTTCTAACCGGTAATAAACCCAATGTTTAATATTTTAGAGTTTTTGAAAGCAAATGTTTTATATTGAGTAAGCGGCCAAGAAGCTCTAAATTTGTCTCTAAGGTAGATGAAGGTTTCTGAGTTGGTTATGAGTCAAATACGCATGCCTACCGTGTATTCAATAAAACTTCCAGTAATGTTAAAGTCACTAGGGATGTGACATTTGATAAGACTAACGGCTCTCAAGTAGAGCAAGTTGATCCAAGTAGTGTAGGTGAAGAAGAAACTCCATGTGAAGCAATCAAGAATACACAAATTAGAGATATAAGGCAAAGAGAACAAGAATCTATGGATCAACAATAACCTCAAGTTAAAGAAAGTCAAATACAAGAGACTCAAGAGCAAGAGGTGTTAGATAAGGATCAAGACATCCAAGAAGAAGTTATTCAACAACCCACACAACACCCTAGAGTCCAACAAGACATTCAAAGAGATCATACCAGGGACAACATCCTTTAAGATCTTCAAAGGAGAGTAACTACTCGTTCTCGATTAGCAAATTTTTGTGAATGTTACTCTTTTGTGTACTCTTTGGAACCTCTAAAGATAGAAGAAGATCTTGAAGATGCGGATTGGGTGATGGCAATGCAAGAAGAGCTCAACAACTTCAAGAGAAATGAAGTATGGACATTGGTGGAAAGATCGAAGTAAAATATGATTGGCACCAATAGAGTCTTCAACAACAAGTAAGACGAGCACGGCGTGGTCATAAGAAACAAAGCAAGATTGGTTGCTCAAAGCTTCACTCAAATTGAAGGTTTGGACTTTGGTGAGACTTATGCTTCCGTTGCTAGGCTAGAGTCAATTAGAATATTATTAGCATATGCTACTCACCATGATTTCAAGCTTCATCAAATGAATGTGAAAATTATCTTCTTAAATAGACTAATCTCCGAATTGGTGTATGTGAAGCAACCACCAGGCATTGAAGATCCTAAGTACCCCAACCATGTGTTTAAATTCCAAAAGACGCTCTATGGGCATAAGCAAGCTCCTAGAGCATGGTATGAATGTCTTAGAGATTTTCTTCTTAAAAAGAACTTTAAGATAGACAAAGTCGATCCTACCCTCTTTATTTGCCAAATATATATCGATGACATTATATTTGATTCTACTAATAATGATTTTTATGAGGAGTTTAGTAGGATCATGACCAAGAGGTTTGAGATGTTTATGATGGGAGAGTTGAAGTTCTTTTGGGGATTTCAAATCAAACAATTCAAGGAAGGGACATTCATATGTTAAACAAAGTACAACAAGGACATGCTAAAAAAGTTTGATATAGAGAATATCAAAGCCATCAAGACCTCCGTGTAAACCAATAGGCATCTTGATCTAAATAAACAACGAACCGACGTCGACCAAAAGGTATACCACTCCATGATTGGTTTTTTATTGTACTTATGTGCATCTAGGCCCGATATAATGTTTAGTGTTTGCATGTGCGCAAGATTTCAAGCCACACCAAAACAATGTCATTTGGTTGCAGTTAAGATAATCTTGAGATATTTGGTTCATACTCTAAACCTAGGGCTCTACTACCCGAAAGGCTTAAACTTTGATCTAATTGGCTATTCGAACATTGATTATGCCGGCTGCAAAGTTGATAGAAAAAACACCACCAGAACATAACAATTCCTTGGAAGATCACTTGTTTCATGATCTTCTAAGAAATAGAATTCCGTGGCCTTATCCACCGTCGAAGCCGAATATATAGTAGCCGATAGTTGTTGTGCTCAATTCCTTTGGATGAAATAAACCTTAAAAGATTTTGGGCACAACGTCATAAAAATCCCACTTCTGTGTGTCAATTAGAGCGCCATCAAAATAGCCAACAACCCCGTCCAACACTCAAGAACCAAACAAATTAACATTCGTCATCATTTCTTGAGAGATCGTGAGATCAAGAGAGATATTAGCCTGATCCATGTGAGAACAGACAAACAACTCACCGATATTTTTACCAAGCCCCTGGATGAGCAACGGTTTTATGAGTTAAGAAATAAGCTAAATATCCTTGATTTTCGCAGCATAGCTTAATAACCTTGCATATTAAATACTCATGTTGAAAATGAGAAGGTAAATTAATTGCCTTCATCATATAAAATGTGCTACATTTTAAATAAAAATTATAAAACCTTCATTTTCATGATTTTGAGCTATGCCATGTTAATGTATATGCCTATACTTGCCATGTTCTATTTATGTTTATACATGCCTTAAAATGCTTGTGATAAAATATTATTATTAAGACAAAAAGTTCATGGCATTTGTTGATGGAATTGTGCCCAAGAGAATTCTAGGGGAACCAGAAGTTCTGGCTGAGGGCCAGAAGTTCCGGGTTCTAAAGCATCCAAAAGTTTCGGTTAGATCGGAAGTTCCGGGCCAGCCCAGTTTTGGTTTCTGGAGGAGCCGGAAGTTCCGGTTGGACCGGAAGTTCTAGGCCTGCCTGGACGAACCAGAAGTTGCTGTTAGATCGGAAGTTCTGGGTCGAAATAAATTTGATACAGAAGGTTATTTTTAGAAGTTTCGGTTAGAACCGGAAGTTCCGGTCTAGGCGAACAGATTAGATATGTTGGGCTTTAATACAGATTAAAGGCTCATGACAGGGCACTATATAAAGAGAGGAGGGGCTAGCATGAAAAGACTGCTGCTTGATGTTGGTTTGACCAAACCCTAGCCGCCACCTCTCTTCTCTCCTCGGTTGCAAGTGTTGTGATCGATCTCCCGGATCTCGCGAGTGGTGCTAACATGCCGACGCGAGGTGATCCTGTCCCCGGACGTGTGGATACCGTAGAGGCACTACTCTAATAGTGGTGCTCGTCTTTCTTCCTATAGAGTTCGTCGGATCATAGGATCGCGTCGTTTTCATCACCGGATCGCCGATGAATGAACGGAGTCGGAAGGAGTAGCTCGAGCACGTGCTTTATTGACTCTACTTCCGCTGCCCGAGCACGTCTCGAGGCTTGAGGTAACGATCCATGATCCCATTACATGTATGGTTCATAGGCTAACGGGGTAAAATTTTGAAATTAAGCGCTAGCGTATCCTCCCTATAACCCAATATTTGCCATCCTTGAATCCCTAGTGAGTAGACAATTCTGGAGGAACCGGATCATCCGGCTCCACTTGGATGCTCTAGACCTAGGATCTATTTTGAAGTTCTGGTGCACCCGGAATATCTAAATCTATCCATATAGTCCAGGTCGCCTAGATCTCTAGATACTCCGGATCAACTTAGAGTGTCCGGGGTGGACTTTATAAATAGTCCTAGGTGCCTCCTCTTCTCTCTCTTCTCTCACTTCCTCTCTTCGCCCCTCACTCCAACTCTCAATTCTGCTGGCCATTCTCCAAATCCGTCCGTGGGAATCACGGGATTCGTTGAGGGGGAGTCACGGATCATTCCGGGAGAGCCGATCCATTCTTCAAATCCTTCGGTTTTCCCATTTAAGGTATCTTTTGTTCTTGACCTAGATCGACCGTTTCTCTCTAGTTATAGGTTAAATATTAAATCTATCTAGCTAGAGTTGTTCCTGTTCATGTTGTTTAGATGTACCCTAGCTACATTGTTGATATCTTGTGATTTTGATTTTGTGAAACCCGGATGATCCGGATCAGTCCGGATAGTCTGAGTCCCAGAGACTCCGAATGTATTCGGATGCTCCGGGTTAGGTTGCATTTAAAATTTCAATCTTTGATGCAATCCTTGATCCATTTCTTCCTTGTGACAGTCATCACCCTGGTTGATGGAAGGTGTAAGAAGGCTAAGCACGACCCAAGGAACCTCTCTGATGATGATAGCGACATCGGGGGTTCTCCTCCTCAGGGTTTTAGTGTTGTGTAGCAAGCCTTAAGAGGCTGAGCCAAAAGACTAGCCTCATGAGGCCGCCGGTTTCCTGATATCGGCATCCAAAGCTCTGCCGCCCTGAGTGTAAGGCCTCCACCTCAAGACAAAGGGAAGAAGGCTGCATTAGGGTCATCCAGTCATAGTAACGACATCCTTCAGCTGGTGCAAAGGAAAGTGCAAGAGCCTCCTCGTGTTGGTGGAGTCACTTTAAAGACAGAAATCAACTACATGAGGAGGATACTTGAGACAGGGAATGAACATAATCAAGATCCAAGGGATTATATCCGAGATGCCTCCGACTATCGTTTTCACTCTGGGTACCAGCAAGACTATTATAAAAGTGTCATGCTTCCCAAGTAGCACCCGGTTGTGGAAATGCAGTGGATCAACTAGACTTAAAATTAGTTGCAAAGAATTTCAACTGAAATGAAATTCAAATTAGTTATGAAGAATTTGAAGTGAAATAAAATCCAAATTATTATAAAGAATTTTAAGTGAAATGAAATTCAAATTAGTTGTGAAGAAATTGAAGTGAAACGAAACTCAAATTAGTTGTGAAGAATTTCAAGTGAAATGAAATCCAAATTAGTGGTGAAGAATTTGAAGTGAAATGAAATCCAAATTAGTTGTGAAGAGCTTCGAGTGAAATGAAATTCAAATTAGTTGTGAAGAAATTGAAGTGAAATGAAATCCAAATTAGTTGTAAAAATTTTTAATTGAAATGAAATCCAAATTAGTTGTGAAGAATGTCAAGTGAAATAAAATACAAATTAGTTGTGAAGAATTTCAAGTGAAATAAAATCCAACTTAGTTGTGAAGAAATTGAAGAGAAATGAAATGCAAATTTGTTGTGAAGAATTTGAAGTGAAATGAAATCCAAATTAATGTAAAGAATTTGAAGTGAAATGAAATTTAAATTAGTTGTGAAGAAATTGAAGTGAAATAAAATCCAAATTAGTTGTGAAAAATTTTAAGTGAAATGAAATCCGAATTACTGTTAAGAATTTCAAGTGAAGTGAAATTCAAATTAGTTGTGAAAAAATTAAAGTTTCGCGCCTGTCTCCTAGGAACCCCGTTGAACTTTAGTACCGGTTCCAGTAGTAAGCCGGTACTAATAATGGAGCAGTTGTGAAAGTGCATCTTGATGCATCTAGGTCTCTAATTAATTTTGGTGTATTAATTACAACGGTGATCAAAAGCTACTAACCATATTGCTGAGATGAATGCAGAAGTCAAAAGAAAATTGACATCGCAATTGAAGTATTTTTGAAGAAAAAGCTCCTTTTTAGTTCAATTTAGGCTCAATGGAAAAAAATTGATTATCTTCTGATGAAATTGAGTCAAGGTATGTCGTACTATTAAGAGTGATGCGTTAATAGTTTGTTCCAAAACTTTGTGCTCAAAGAAAAATCTTTTTGAAGAGTTTTTGGATTTTTTCTAAGTCAAACAAGGTTTTTCAACAAGCCCAGATGATCCGGATCAGTCCTGAGCATCCAGAAATTTGGTTCTGTTTTGAGAGTTTTACACGTCAGAATATCCAGGTCAAGCCGGATACTCCGAAAATTGATTTCTGTTGGGATTTATTTTGAAGCTCGGACCATCCGGACTCATCTAGATAATCCGAAAATAGTGTTCTGTTGGAGTTTATTTTTGAGGCCTGGAACATCCGAACAAAGCCGGATGGTTAGAAAACACTCTTCTGTTTGGTGTTTATTTTTGAGGCCGGGAACATCCGGACAAAGCCGTATGGTTCGAAAATACTCTTCTGTTTGAATTTATTTTGAGGCCAAGAACATCTGGACAAATCCGAATGGTCCTAAAATGCTATTCTATTGGATTTTATTTTGAGACCCGGAATATCTAGACAAAGCTGGATAATCCGAAAAGAGTGTTCTGTTTAGTTTTATTTGAGAGGCTGGATCCTTCGACTTAGTTCGGATCATCCGGATTTTAAATTCCAAAACATCTGGATTGGTCCGGATCATTTGGATGAACAGTGCTCGAATATCCATTCAACGGCCAGTTTTGGAAAAGGGGTATAAATACCTCCTTCCATCATTACTGCAGCACTGATCCCCAAAAACCCTAGCAGCCATTCACTCACCCATTCTCTTTCTCGTTCTTGTGCTAGATCTAGAGTGAATCGTTGCGATTTGAGTTGAGAGATCTATCTAAAACTTCTTGCGTTTGTCGTGATTCATCCTCTAGGAAGTTTTGGTGTGAGTGTGTTCTTTGGTTTTCTTGGGAGATCTTGAGCACAAGATTTTTGGGTCGCGTAAGTTTTCAACGGATCTATTACTCTTGGAGGTGTTGCCTCCTAGATGGCTAGGCGTCGATCCGCGAGCGCCCATGGGATTGTGGTGTGTCCGGTCAAGTTTGTACAAAGCTTCTCGTCGGCTTCAAAGAGATAACTAGTAGAAAACCAAGCTCGAACTCGGTGGATGCTTGGTGAGGAAAAGGGTTGAAAGAGATCCAGCCTTTTGGGCCCTCAACGGAGACGTATGATCGTTGGATTCGAACTCTGGTAAAAATCCCTAGTGTTCTTTGTGTTCTTATTGTGCATGCTAGTTTTCATCTACATATTACCCGATCTACTCACTAGCACGTTTTTCTTTACATATCTCTATATAAAAGTTATTGCTAGCAATCTTGTTTATATTTCCATTCATATAGATTGTTGGCTAGGTTCAGTTTTACATACATCTACTGTTATTTCTTTGGTGTGCCCGGATAATTCAGATCAACCTGGATAATCCGAACCCTCGGAGTGTCTGAGATTTCCTTCGGCCCCGGAGTATCCGGATCAGTCTGGATCATCCGGGCCTGGAAATCTTGAATTGACCATTTTTAGAGAGAATTTTTTAGATTGCCTATTCACCCCTCTCTAGATAACTTTCAAGTTGGCCAAATTATAGTGCGTGTCTCCTCGTTATCTATGCCTATCCAAATTTAGTACCGGCTTATAATATCAACCGATACTAAAAGGCAAAAGTTTTAGGTGTGCGTCTGTTCGGGACCGATGCCCGTCACATTTTAGTACCGGTTTGTCATCGCAACCGACATTAAAGACATAACTATATATGGAGGACCATGTACTCCGTTGTTTCATGTCCTTCGTACATTTACTTTCTTTTCTTCTTCTTTGCTGACTTGCTATCCATTGTTCTTTCGTTTCGGTAAGTCTGCTTTTGTCTTGTTCATGTTGTTCGTCTTTAGAACTACATTTTGTTTCGTTGTTCAGTCATGTCGTCTCCCTTCAAATCGTCTTCATGGTCATGGACGTCCGACGAGGACTTCTCGTCGACCACCAACGACCCGTACATTGCATGGGTCGTGCTAGGAACTTGGTGGAGCAAGACTCCGGTTGTTAGGACGACGGTGCTGCTGGTGCCGACGAAATGCCGGACGACGTCGATGGCAGCGGCAACGACGACGATGGCAACGACGACAGCAACAGCACCAGCAGCGACGGCACCGGCAACGACGACAGCAGCAGTGATGTCCGCAGTGGTGGCTCGGCATGGGGCAACGGTGATACGAGTAGTATATAGTGTATATATATGTATGTAATAGCTATGTAGATGTATGTATGTATGTATGTAATAATCTCCGTAATATATATATGTACAAATATATATACCCTATAGTATATATATAAAGTGATAAGTTTTATAATGTGTTTTCTTTGTTTGTCGTGTGAAATGAAGCGAAACATAGCTTACGATGAAATTAAACGAAAAAACAGCGTAAATTAAATTAAACTTTACCATTTATCTATCAATAGATGGAAATATAGCGTAAAACATTAAAATTAAATTAATGTCAATATTTACAAGTTAACTAAGATAACAGTAGACAACAATTAAAAAAACTGTGTATTTAGTACCGGCTGAGAAGTCCAGCTGACACTAAAGTTATGCATTTTAATACCTACTGTGCATCTCAGTCGGTACTAATGCATGAAGAATTAGTCCCGGTTAGGTTCTTCACCCGAGACTAATTGGGTGTATTAGTGCCGGTTAAATAACCGGTACTAATGTATCATCTCTTTAGTCCTAGATGGACAGTACCGGATCAAAAACGGGACCAAATGGGGTTTTCAATCAGTGATGGTGTGTTCTGTAGTAGTGGTTAAACTATTTAGACTATTTTGAACCTATATGATGGACTGTTAAACTTTCGATCAAGATTTCCAAACTCAAGTTCAAATTAATTTCGGTAGAATCTTTAATTAGTTAGAAATTTCCGAAATTTCGGTGGCCCCCGTTTAGATTTGAGCATGCATACCGAAACAATAAACCCTTGTCTTATCTATATGGAATGTAGTAAATAAAAATTGTTTTGATGACATTCTTCTTGCTTCTCGAATGTCCCAAAACCTAAGCTCTCAGCCTCAAGATGGCTCCAGGAAATTGCAATTAAAAGCGTAATATGTGTCATCGTGTCTTAATTATATATAGTTCCGTTTCTACATTATGAAATTTAGTTAGATGGCACAATATTCTTCTTCTCTCGTTTTCAGTTAGCAAATTAAGGCTAAGTAGATATCACTAATAGAGAAGTGGATTTTCATCCATATCTTTTAGTACCTATTCTAGTTCGAATCAGTACTGAAAATCGTCTACAACGATCAGAAAAGAGAGAACGTCGTAGATAAGTACAACCGATACTAATAAAGAGTTTTAGTGTCAGTCGGGAGACCGTCTAGTACTAACCGATACAACTGGTACTAATCAAAAATATATTCTTCAGAACTGCCTGAAATTAAACTTCTGTTACATTTGTATACCTCATGATCATGATTCTCAGAAAAGTCTCCAATGGAAGCACAACTTAATCCCTTAAGCAGAATATGTATATATAAATGCTGTGAAATTTATCAGCAACATCATTAGATTTTGATGTCTGTCTTAAAATTGATTAGTTGACATTGATATAACTAGGTAGTGATGTCTTTTTTCTCTCTGAATCCATGGACAGGACAAAAGAATGTTATTTTGGCTACAAGATGAAGACTGTTGGCCATTATATATATTTTCTTAGAACAGGACATCAGCTAGCTAAAACTGAGTATATGCTCAAATAAGGCTGCTATTATATAGCGTCGTTGTTCTTCAGATAGGTATATGGTCTTTATTCTTCCACTTCCGTGCAGAAAAGAATGCAGCGAGTGGTCATGATAAAGTTAACCGCATTTTAAACGATGATGTCGATGTGTCGTCTATGGTCGTTAATTTTATTCCATCATTTTATAAAAATTAAAACAGACTTTTAGAGTGTGCATAGACTGTCAATCAATTCAGCCAAAGATTAATTTAATTTACTTCATATAATAAGGAAGTTTTGAGAGTGCATAGCTTGCTCTATAAATTTATGATTGCACGGTGGATGTCTGTTTTATTTGAAACAAGTGAGCACGCAATAAATACTTAGGACATGTTTGTTTCAGTTCGTTACAGCTACTTCTATAATCTGAAGCTGAAACAAACTTAACGGTCTAGATTCTAGATCTAGATTGTAAGAATCAGTAGCTGTAAAATCTATAAATAAACTAAAATCTAAAAACTATAAAGCACCGGCTTCTCTAGATTCTCACCAGTTATATACTCAGATCAGCTAGCTACTAAGAATCTTTAGATAAAACAAATATGCTCTTAGTTAACACACACAAAACATAGGCATAGAAAAATATGAAACTATAATGGGATGTATATCACATAATTTTACTTGATGACCGGGGGACAAAAAATATCCAAAATTTAATCATGGCAGAGAAATATATGGAACTTGAAGACAGAGAGGAGTTTTTGTGGGTTTGGGGGGCATGCGTGGCTCTTATGCCTGTCCCTCTCTCCGAACCACTATATACATTTAGTTTATTCACTTAATTCAAATTCAACAGACAAGTTTACATTTGATTTTTGTGGACTAATTAAGAATTTTCTGATCCTCACAATATATAACCACTATACCATCACAGCTTATTACCGCCGTTTTCTTCATTCAATGCATGCTTCCTATTCTCTTACCGGTCTTATTGCTTAAGCAAAGCCACAAGATCTAGTTATAATGTTGCAAATAAAACTTACCTCCTCGAGACTATAAAATTTCCCATCAATTTATGATTGCACAGTGGACTTCTGTTTTATTCGAAACAAGTGAGCATGCAATAAATGCTTAGTTAACACACATATAAAACATAGGCATAGAAAAATATGAAACTAGAGATTTCAAAACCTATAAACATGTGAAATAATAGGATGTATATCACATAATTTTACTTCATGACTGGGGACAAAAAAATATCCAAAATTTAATCGTACCAGAAATATATGGAATTTGAAGACAGTGGAGTTTTTTTGGATGCATGGGGGGAAGCATGGCTCCTATGCAGCTGTCCCTCTCTCTGAACCACTATATACATTTAGTGACTTAAATCTAACTTGATATATATGATCTATTTTCATTAGCATATATAGCATAGCAGTAAGTATTGTTTATTCACTTGATTCAGATTCAACAGACAAGTTTACATTTAATTTTTGTGGACTTAGAAATTTCTGATCCTCACAATATATATATAACCATTACCATCACAGCTTATTAATTACCGCCGTTTTTTTTCAATCCATGCTTCCTATTCTCTTACCGGTTTCTTATCGCTTAAGCAAAGCCACAAGATCTAGTTATAATAGTGCAAATAAAACCACATTTGAGGAATGTTTGAGAAGAATCTTTGCTTAATTGTCAAAGAAGGAAGCATCTATTCCCTTGTGGATAAAGAAAATGGCAGTGAGGCAGCTAGCTAGCGCACGGGAGCTTTACAATGTTCTCACTCATCCTCTCTACTTTCGCTTCATAAATGGGACCCCTGCAGGAGGCTTGAAGCTGAACCCTAGTTTTGACCTTCCACAAACTTCACTCTCTTTCTTAATTATTAATTCTGAGTTGGAGGTGTCGTTGGTGAATGCTTTAGTGATGACGTATGCATGCACGCACATATGGAGGAGATTGCAGAGGAAGAACCTAGATATGCTCCTTTTGATTCCCTGTGGCATCAATATCTGTTAGGCTGATCTTCGTATATAGTTCTGCCTTTTAAAATATAAAACTTGTCGTGTAGCTAGCCCCGGGGATGGAGACAGGCATGAGATAGTTAAGGCTTGAGCTCCAAACCTGCTTCTAAAAATTTATTAAAATTATATCAAAATATTATGTAAATTTTTGAAAAAATTCAAGAACAGTTCTTTCGGCCATATGCGTCATCAATTGCTAGCTCTATCCCTAGCTAGCCCGGTTTCCTGGTGACCGGCGGAAAAGATTTCAAGCTAGTTACCATAGTCTAGTTTATACTGTTACGATTACTGGTTTGCTTACCGTTGGTAGGCGAGACAAGTAAAGACCATGGTAGCCGGTGAGTTAATTATCGTGGTATTGCGAACCTGATAGCTAGATAAGAGAAAATTTGGTTGTACCATTAGATATCACTACTACAGGAACAAACGTCAGTATCGGGTTAAAATGGCTATCAGTGACGGGTTCTGAACCACCACTGACTAGTCGGAACTGATAGTCGACGGTTATCGGTGGCGGTTCTGGAACCGCCACTGTTCAGGCCTATCAGTGCCGGTTTTAGCCTTAAACCGACACTGATACTCTGCTATCAGTGTCAGTTCATCTCTAGAACCGACACTGATAGCCGAGTATCAGTGTCGGTTACCCATCTGAACCGACACTGATGTGTATTTTTTTCCCTTTTTTTGCATAAACCACATTGTATTAATTATATATACAAATGCACATATATGCTATATCCATCTGTGCATCCTACATAGAGAATATTGCATAGACAATTTTAAATCAAAATAATACGACATACTAAATTAAAATTAGGGAATCATTTACATAAATTGTTTTTACAAACAACCTTGAATGTGACAAATTGTTTTTACGAAGACAAGCAACCTTGAATGATAAGTATGTAGTCTATGGTTTCTTGTTACATGAAGGTTCCGATCTGTACGTATTCTTAGCACTTGAGCGCAATGATGCTAGACTATTGTACTCACCCATTTCATAAATAACATGGTCGTTGAGGAATCCGCAAAATTATTCTTGAAGTGCGATGATTTCAATAGGCATTAATCGATCTGTGGATAGTTTGAGAAGCTATACGTACAAACAGAAGAAATTAATCGTTATAAACTAGCCTCCCTTGGATAAAAAATAGCTATCGGTGTGATTAATATTCCTCGTACCTCAGCATCTTTTACCCTGAGCGCCTCGTCTCCGATGAATCCGTGCATGAATTTCATAACATAAAATCCACAGAGATTATTGCCTGGACCTTGCTTCTAACACGGAAAGTTATGTCAGACTATCCAATCTTTCTGGAATGGGCAAAACCTATGACTCTTCTTGATATATTTTTTGTATACTCTGCATGTGTGTGATCTAATATTAAATTTAATTTATTAGGGAACATAGATAAAAGATTAGTAAGGCAGACATATTTGTTTACCTTTGTAGCAAGTCAATGATGGGTTGGTAACTCGCTGGTGCATTATCTTGGCTGTCAAGGATGGTTATCTTGCTAAGGTCTGGTTGAATTACGAGGAGAACCTAGTGAAAGCTACATACATATCATCATAGTTTAAGACATGTTTGGTTCTCATGCAATGTATATGAAAATATTTAGGAATAGACTCTAACCTAAAGTTGTACAGCAGAAGTATGTACTGTTTTAAGTGGAGATTTAGAAGTACTTGTAGCGCATATGCCTCGGCATCATCAGGACTCGCTTGAATCATTATCGAATTTATTTGTAGTGAGTCCATGAACCCCACATGAGGAATCAATTCCGTTCTACATTTATGTATCTCCATTCTACAAAAACGATTAGCACAACAAAATTTTAATACAACGATACTATAAATAACTATGAATTATGTAAATATAACACTTACAGAGTCCAGCAACTAAGAATAGTCACGTTGAGGGCACTTATTGGTACAACTGATATATCTCCTCGAACATGATGTGAACAATGCCGTCTCCATGCAAGAAATCATGATGCTTGAAATGGATCTCAAATATTTCTCTGCCATCTTTGAATTGCTTCATATACCAACTGTGGAATTTGCGAGATTGGCAGCTAAGGTCGCGCCATACTTTTGGGTCAAGTAATAATTCTCCTAACTTGAATACCCAGCGTGTCGAAGCTTTTTCTACCAACAATTCATCCATGAGTTGCTCTGTGGTAAGCCCAGCTTCTTTAAAAAAATTCAACTCATTGTCTTTTTTACTTTTTGATAGCTGTCTTTTAGTTTTCTCCTTAAGGTGTTTTTTCTCACTGATGCACTCGTAATCTGATTTGCGCTTGGTTGCAACTGGTCTAGTCATGCTCACAAAAAACTTCTTTGTTGCTTCAAAAATTGACAATGGCTTGTCAGGAGCCAGCTTCTTGAAGTGCTCCTTCACGTGAACAGCCGCCACTGCATCTGTCTCCGTATTATTTAGATCATAGGGCAACCTTAGTGCTATCTTCGTTTTCTTAGGTGCCCTTTCTTGTTGGGAGGAAGTCGACTTTGTCTTCAATATACTTGCAGATTTTGATTTAGACTGCCTTGGTGGTAGAGGTGGAGTAGGCTCCTTTGAAGGTAGCGTTGACTCTGGAGGTGGAGTTGGATCCCTTTGAGGTGTATGTGGAGTAGGCTCCTTTGGATATAGCGTTGGCTTTGTAGATGGAATTTAATCTCTTAGAGGTACAAGTGGAGTAGGCTCCTTTGAAGGTATCGTTAGCTCTAGAGGTGGAGTTTGATCCCTTCAAGGTGGAGATGTAGATGGCTCCCTCGGAGGTGGAGGTGGATCCCATACACGTGGCATAATTCTATGCTGGTCCGAGCTTCTATCAGATGATTCATCTGTTTCATCTTCAAAAAGTATAAATTGTTTTCTCCACAGAACGAATCCCCCAACATTGTCTCCGAGTCTCTTCGAGCCTGTCTCACCAACATACTCCATATCAATCTTACGGCATGCCCTTCTGACTGAGTCAACATAAACCTTAGCATATCCCATTGGTATTGGTGCATCATTGAAGGTTTCCTCTGCCACACATTGATCAACCTACCCCATCGCTATCGTTGTGTTAATATTCATTATTGGTATGGCAAGTTTGCAAACCTTGTTTTTAGTGATTTCATCCAGGAGATACTGATTTATGCCTGTCCCAACAAACCCTGCAGATGCATAGCTGCTTCGATGAGCATCAGTTGCCACTTGGACACCGTCCTACCCACAATACCATGCCGCCGAAGTGCTTCAGCTATTTTGGCATCAATCATTGCCCATTCTTTCTGCATTTGTTGGCACATCATCGATATCATCTCATCCATTTCCTCTTTTCTTCTGCTTGCTCCTATAGGAGGCCTCATCCTCTGCGAACCCCTCTTTCCAAGGAATCATTCCTTTGCCCCTAGTGTGCCCTGGATGCTCTTTATTGCCAAGTGCTATCGTTAGTTGATCTTTCTCTCTATCTACCCTAATGGAGCCTTGGGAAGACTGGGCATGGGCATCTGCTATTTTCTGAGATACTTGTTGTACATTGTCATTCTTGAAATTCAGGCTGCCCTTGGCTCACAAAGTAACACCTCTCGCATATAAGAAGTACTTTGCTCGTGTTATTTAGTCAGACGTTATAGGTACGATGCCACTACAGGCAACTTGTTCTTCCATATTTTCTCATTCATCATATTTCGTCACGTACCCACGAGAGCCGGTACAGTGTGGACATATGTTCTTCTGAGAGTTGGACTTGTTTGCTTTATTCAATTCCGTCGTTTCCTCTGACTTCCTATATTCAATGAATTGAGTCCAGTACTACTCAACTATCGGGTAGTCACCCCAATCTAGTATTCGGCCCTTTAAGTAGTACTCTCTCCATAGCTTTCCCTTGAATGATCTGAATGCTGTCCCCATTATAGATATGTCATGACTTTTCACTTTCCCCATATCGTAATCTTGGAGGAATTGGAATCTGGCCAGTATTTTGCCCAATAATAAGTTTTTTACATTGTTGGGAACCACCCATATGTTATTTGCTGGGCCTCTCCAAAGTCTAAACGTGATTGCAACATGATCTCTCACGAGGCACCCTATGGCTGTCTTGTACGGCTCCAGAACATTTTTCGGTCTTGTAGGCTCATCAACAGAGTTAAACTCTACTATTATGAATCATCCTTCGGGCAGTACACTAGGACCATGCCCACACCTCTCTTGGCTTACTGTACCTTCATCTATAGGATCAGCAGCATCCTCTGCACCCTGCTCTGCCTCATTTACCGGACCAGCATCCTACTCTGCCTCATTGACTACATCGGTCTCATGCTCTTGTTGTGGATTATTTATTGTCTCAAGCTCAATGTCCAGCTGGGGTACTAAGTCTACCAAGTTGATGAAGATATTTGGGTTGCAATCTTCGTCTCTTAGTGGATTTAGATCTAAATCTACATACTCTTGTTGTCTTGGTGCTTCTATTGGGGTGAAGACGGTAGGGCTTTCTATTGGAGCGGGAGTGGGGCGAGCACGTGTACGCGGCTTGACTTTTTGGGTGCCATTCCTACAAGAACATTTCAAATTCATAAATACTCATAAGATTAATAAGTACAGTATAAGTTTATGGTATAGGTCTTAGTGATCATTTAGACTGTTATTCGACATAATAAACAAAACATGATCGTATTTGTCGTTGCGTAAGAACAACAGTATCCTATGAGGTTACTCACGGATGAGATTTATGTAGGTGTATGGGGAAGTTTGTGGTCGATATTCAATGGTTATCTCACAACAGTATGAGACAGGGGTTTTAGACAGGTTCAGGCTTTCTGGAGGATAATAACCCTAGTCCTGTGAGCACGTATGTGTATATGAAAGGCGAATGCAAATAGTCTTGTTGTCAGCCTTTTTAGCCTCTTGAAGGATCTTCCGCCTGTAAGGCGTACCCCCGATCCCTTTATATACTATAGGGATTGAGGGGTTACCGTTTAGGCTTAATTAGCCCCATTAATCCCCTTTAAAATGGTTTAAATCACCTGAGATCATGGGCTAATAAATACAGCATTATTCGCTACATTGATTTGACTGTTTGCCCTAGAGTTATTATCATTGATGAAGTAGACTGCCTGCTGGATAGACCTCCCGAGTCCCAGCGGTCGGGGCCAGTAGTCGGGGCCAGCAGTCGGGGCGTCTTCTCGAGTCCTGGCGGTTGGGAAGGCCTCCTTGGCCGACTGCTTCCAGGATGCGTGTTGGTCCGACCCCTTCCAGGTCGTAATTAATGCTCTATATTCCTGACCTCGTCTTCTGTCTGATCATCATGAATACACTTGGAGAGTACCCCGGGGTCATATTCCCGACAGGAGCCCCCAAGCTCTTTGCGACAGAAAGGCGATAATCGTCAGGATGGAGTCGAGAAACTGTAAGGAGCGCTAACTTTGATGAATCTTTCTTTATCTACTAGGCAAGGGCACTGGTCAGGTGCACCTGTCGGGTGTAGCCCCCGAGCTTGAAGGTTTGTTTGAAAAATAAGCATCAAGGTCTAAAATCTTGTCCAGCTGTTTATCAGGGCAGGAAAAATCTGAGCCCCCGAGCGTCTTAGCGATCGGGTGCTCGTTGGAGTCAAGAGATGTTTTAAATCTCAAGTGTTTCGGCGAGAAGACATCCATTAGAGCTGATTGGTGTGATGGAGTATATAGGCCCTACGGGCGATTCAGCGAACAAGGCGTCAGTCGGAGTATAAAGGAGCAGAGGAGTAAGTGGGCCCCACGGTGATTTGGTGAACAAGGCATCAGTTAGAGTAATCAGGGGCAGAGGAGTAAGTGGGCCCCTCGGTGATTTGGCGAAAAGGTATCAGTTGAAGCGAACTAGCAACTATCGGCATACGTGGGGCCCACAATGATTTTGGTAAAAAAGGCGTCAGACTAGTGAATGCTGGAGTAATGGAGTGCGTGGGGTCCATGGCGATTTTTGCGAGGAGGCGTCTAGAGGAGAGGACTGGCGTCTGTCTGATTCGATTAACTTGAAAAGACGCGTGAGTTCCCAGGCGCTTCGGCAGGTGGATGTCGGTTGGAGTAGTGGGCATCGGTTCGGCTCCCTCACGCAACCGTCCAATTCGCTTTGAGCGGCCAGATCGAGTCATCGTGGCAGTTTGACCGGCAGGATAATGACGCGGTTTTGCTTTCCAAACATGTCTTGAGGTGATTGCGGCGGAGTAGGGGCCCAAACGGTTGCACGGTCGGCTATAAATTGCATCTTTTGCACTGCATCCGCCGCACGCTGTCGCTCTCTCTATTCATATTCTTCTTTGCGCCCAATCCCTTCACGCTAGCACCTCGCTGCCCCGGCCGTCATTGCTAGTGCGTGCTGTGCTTTTGCAAGGCCCGCCGCCTTTTCAACTTGAAACCCCTCGCTCCGCCGTGCACTGTTCCAATGGCGACCACCGACTCCAGCGCTGGCGTCGACCACTTGAAGGAGTTCATGAAGTCCAGTACTTCGGAGCGATGGCTTGAGCTTCTGGAGAAGACCAAAGTTCTCCCAGCGAGGGCGCTGTCCTTGTAGCGTCCAGCGGTGGGTGAGCATTTTCCGACTCCGAAATACCAACGAGTTTGTGGTGTTCGAGTCTTTTCTTCAGCGCGGGCTCGGCTTGCCAAGCCATCCTTTTCTTCGAGGTCTTCTCCACCACTACGACATCTCTCTTTGTAATCTTAACCCCAACACCATTCTTCACATTTATATCTTCATCCATCTCTGCGAAGCCTATCTAGGCATCGATCCCCACTTCAATCTTTTTTGCCATTTCTTCTCTCTGCGAGCTCTCAACAAGAAGGTCATCGGCGGGGCTAGACTTTAGCTTCACGACGGCAAGGCGGCCGAGTACATCGCCGTACCCCTCCTGACGTCCAACAAGGGCTGGCACTCTTAGTGGTTCTACATCGAGAACCATGAGCCAGCCCTTTCTCTAGAGACCGACCGTATGCCGACCTCAGCGCTGACCTGGTCGGACCGCTACGGGTCGAAGGACCAAGGCCAAGTGAACGAGCATGTTTGAGAGATCGGCGAGCTTCGTAAGCAGAAGCTGTCAGGGGTCCATGTGGTCCTGAACTTCGTGCTCCGCCACGTTCAGCCCTGTAAGAGCCGAGCACGGCCGGGGTATGAGTACGCTGGGCGGTCGGACCCCTCTCGGGAGTCCTCGGAGCCCCTGACCGTGGAAGAAGGTACAAAGCGAGCGTGGGACCTCCTCAACACCAAGACGGTGATCGGCAACGAAGATGGGCCGCACTCTTACAAGTTGATCAATCCTCGACCAGCGGTAAAACCTTATTATTATCTTGTCTTTTGTTTTTGCGTTGATGCTTGATAATATCACCTGCCAAGTGCTCACTGTGTCCACATTGTAGGGGCGAGAAGCATACTGCACTCTGGCTCCTTTGCTCGAGCAGCCCCGTGAGGTCAAGCAAAAGGACATTGATCGGCCAATCGGGCCGATCGGAAAGAAGAAGAGGAAGGACAAATACGTTTGTCCTCCTGCGGCGAAGAAATCACGCACGGTGGTAGCATCTCAGGGGAAACCCAAGGTGCCATCGTCGTTTCTTGGAGATGCTGGTGCTAACTCGGAGACGTCCGATGCTGGCCGACTGGTGGGGCGGCAGTAATGGCATCATCGTCGTCATCGCCCTCACCTCCACCTCTGCCTCCTCCTCCTCCGCCCCCATCGGGAGGCCCGTCGGGTAAATATCCCCGAGTGAAGAGGAGTGCGTTCCGGAAGTCGTCTTTGTAAGGTTATGTTTTAACAACTTTAATAAACACCATGTATGTTGTGAGTTTAACCTTTGCTGATTTGTCAGTACGCCGGCACCGTTGCCCGATGATGGCGACGTTACTACCAAGCCAGCGACCAGTGGCTCCGGAGTGATCGGCAGCGGCTGTGATGCAGGAGCGGCTGCACCGGTCAGGATGGCATTTGCAGCGACGGGGGTGGTGGCCACTGACGTAGTGGTCTTCATTGCCGCTGCCGGGCTGACTGCAACTGCTCAAGCCACCGAGGCCCGATCGGTGGAGGCCTCGACCACGGGGGTACCGACCACGGCCGCGCCGAGCACCGATGCCCCGACCGACGCCGAAGCCGTGCCGACCACGGCTGGTCCGACTGGTGACGTGGTGGTGGAGGAGCAGCCGACTACCGACCCCCAAGTGGAGGAGCAGCCGAGCGCTGACCCTAGCATAGGGGAGGCAGAGAATGTGGTGCCACCAATAGCGGAGGCTATGGGGTCGAAAGGCAGACTGTCCTTGGTTGCTGATGAACTGCAGCGGGAGGTGATAGAGTGCTACAACGCTCTAAGCCGTCTCGGCCGCACGACCAGCGTAAGTCATGCCAACCTTAATATTTGTTTTCAATCCGTCACTTGTAGCTGACCGTGTACTTGTTGCAGCGTGTGCTTAACCGTCTGGTCAGGAATACAGGTGTACCGTGTTCCAGCCATAACTTGGACTTGGGAGCTCCCAATGCCCAAGTTCAGCGATTAACGGAGCAGCTGGCGAGGAGGGAGGCTGCTTGGAGGATGGCGGAGAAGGACAATGAAATCCTCCACACCCAGTTGGACATCCGATCCTCCGGTAAGTACCTAGACACTTCATAAGTTGTTGGCAGTATTTGTGTTGTATCAGTCTAGTCATTGTGACTAATAGACTGGGTGACCCTGGAGGCTCAGTTGGAGATGGCGACAGCCATGGCGGAGCGCTCAGTCACTTCGGCGGAGTTGGCCATGGCCGAGCGTGATGAAGCCAAGAAAAGGGCGGCGAAAGCTGAGGCCGAAGCTGCAGCGCTGAAGAAGAAGATCACCGCAGCCGAGGCCACCGTCACAGTCACACAGAAAAAGGCCGATGAAGCAGTCGGCGAGTATAAAAGTACGGTCATCCAATATTGTCTTCAATAAACTTCAATTTAAATATTATCTAACGCTTGTGTTGATACTTTACAGAACTGCATTAGCGGATGAACTCTCAGTTCGCCGACCTAGAGTTGCGTTTGAGCAGCACTCAAGCACAGCTCGACCACTGCCGGGTGGGGGCCAAGGTACTCGTCAAGATGATTGATGGTGAACCTGCCAACGCCGAGTGAACAATATATAGGATCGAAACTAGCGACCAGAGGGGGGGTGAATGGGCGCAAGATAAAATCAGCGGAATCAAAAAACAATTCTGAAAACAGTAAGCTCAATCCGGAAGTTCCGGGTATTACCGGAAGTTCCAGAACAGAAACAGAATGGTCAAATCAGAAGTTCCGATTGTTAATGGAAGTTCCGATCACCGGAAGTTCCAATAGTTAGCGGAAGTTCCGGCTCAATTAAATTTGGAACCAGAAGGGTCAAATCAGAAATTCTGGGTATTACCGGAAGTTCCGGTCCACGGGAAATTTTCTCAAACTCTCCAAAAGAGATTGCCCAACATAGAAACAAGTGTCAACCAAAATGCATCCATAAGTGCAGCAAGCGTTCTATGGAAAAGGACACGCGCAAAGCACTT
>KE372734.1:936879-952505 GCA_000418225.1 Zizania latifolia | reverse complement strand
AAAGGTGAGGCTCCCGAGGGTGATGACAGCACCGACAGGAATCTTGGTGTTTACCTTGCAAACAACGCCCATTAAATCTGATTGAAAAAAGAATCACACAAAATGACCCTTACCTGGCGCGCCAACTATCGTTACGTAAGAACAACAGTATCCTATGGGGTTACCCACGGATGAGATTTGTGTAGATATATGGGGAAGTTTGTGGTCGAGATTCAATGGTTATCTCACAACAGTATGAGACAGGGGTTTTAGACAGGTTCGGGTCTTCCGGAGGATAATAACCCTAGTCCTATGAGCACGCATGTGTACATGAAAGGCGAATGTAAACAGTATTGATGTCAGCCTTTTCAGCCTCTTGAAGAATCATCCGCCTGTAAGGCGTACCCCCGATCCCTTTATATACTGTAGGGATTGGGGGGTTACCGTTTAGGCTTAATCAACCCCATTAATTCCCTTTAAAATAGTTTAAATCACCTAGGATCATAGGCTAATAAATACAGCATTATTCACTATATTAATTTGACTGTTACGCCTTGGAGTTATTGTCATTGATGAAGTGGACCGCCTGCTGGATAGACCTCCCGAGTCCTAGTGGTCGAGGCCAGCAGTCGGGGCGTCTTCCCGAGTCTTGGCGGTCAGGAAGGCCCTCCTTGGCCGACTACTTCCAGGATGCGTGTTGGTTCGACCCCTTCTAGGTCGTAATTAATGCTCTATCATCATGAATGCACTCGGAGAGTACCCCGGGATCATATCCCCGACAGTATTACATACAACAGTATCAAGAAGTCCATGAAGCATACACTTTATAACAATCCATCAGTACTTACACTCAAAGATATACATATATATCACTTTATATCTATTCTAACAAACACACACACAAAGATATACATATACATCACTTTATATCCATTCCAACAAACACACAAAAAAAACTCCACTGCTGGCTCAATTGTTCCTACTGCTGCCTCCCCTTGTTGCCTTCCTGTTCATCGACACATGCACACACAAAAAACTCCATACACAGTCCACAATGCCACATATGGTTAGATATACATCTCAAGAACCATTAATCAATAACCATGGCAAAAACCATTTATAAAAAGAAATGATTATACAAATCATATTGTTCCCATTAACAGTAGTTACAAAGATTCACAAGACTGATAAAAAGTATGTGTGCATACATATTGCACACATCAGATAAATTAAAACATGGATCCATGTAGTCTAACACACAAAAACCATCACAAGGCAAATAAACAAGTGTATTAACATTGATCACCTATGGTAATACACACTACAGATTGAAGAAACTATAGCATGTCAATGTAGAATCTTCGGACATTGTTTCTAAAAAGAAATGCAGCAAAAAGATCCACTCTGAGTAAATTTACCATACAAACAACCTTACAAAGGATCATACAACCATTCTAAAATGCTCCAATTTAGTACAGCAGCCACCAGAAAGTGTAAATAACATGAGTTGCTCAACATTAGTACTAAATCCTCCAGAATTCCCTTGAAAATACTCCATTGCAAAGGAACCCAAAATGAGAACCAACTGGAGTCTGGAGCGACAACTATAGTGGCAATGACCAACTAGCTCTCTCAAGCTTTCACATCTTAATAAATTCTGTTTAAGTAATGATCAAAAGTGTGCCTAGAACGACAAGTCGACAACAACATCATCGACAAATAAATTTTTTTTAACAAACTAATTAATGTAACAAGAACACCAATGCTAGCTAGCTCTCTGGTCAAAAAGGAACCGGGTATGCACACAACACCAAGTACAAGATAAAGGTCATGTAACCTGTTTTGTTTCTAGTGCCAAAGGGAAAAATATAAAAAGAAGAGTACTGATGATCCAACAGTATACGTGTGGGGGCATGCAAATTAAGACAACCATGCATGATGCTAATCAAAGCTGCAGTTATTATAAACCGATGCTAATTAATTATATATGCTTTCAAGTACTAACGAACTGTTACACATCGAAGGAGAGAAAAGTACAGTCATATTATGAAATTCAACAACTTAACTCTCCTAGATATAATTTAGATAATTAAGTGATTCCACATAAAGAAGACTACACTCTAGGGATCGATGATAGCCGCGAATATTTCATTAATTTCATCGCCAGTAGAGTTGGCGAATCTTCTGTAAGTGTGTATATAGATCATTGTTTATATTACTTGACTATTTATGGATTGGTGTTTATTGATAAAACATATTTTTTCAATATATATATATATATTTTTATTTAGATATAATGATATATTCTTCTAAATCCATTACAATAACAGTATTGAGCTAGTTTCGGAAAAATATGTAAAGGCGCTCTCTCTCTCTATATATATAGGTTTTATAGGTTTTGAGAATTGGTTTAGTTTCCTTTAACTACTTTACTTTGATACAAATTAGATCCCAAGTACATGTTAGCCACTCTTGAGTCTTTAGTTGTGGGTACTATTATATAATATTGAATGATTAGTCTTTATGACTTATGTATTTTTATTTATATAATTATTATATATAGTTGTATTATTCACAACAGATAAGATAGTTTTATTGTTTTATTTTTATTATAATGTAATATCCGTAATATGTATATTAATATAGATATGTATGTAACACTTATTACTAATCATGTTTTTTGAAAAATATTATATTACCACATACTCAATTAAAAGAGCCCCTCTCATCTTTTGGCAAAGGAGCAAGGTGAGGCTTCGAGTTGGGGTCGACCGGGTGGCTTTTTCCTGGCAAGGATATCTGAATATCACCAATGGGCTTTGTACGAGAAGACTCCCAGCTAGAGAGAGAGAAAAGAAGCAAAGCCACCACTCCCAACCAAAAGAGGGGAGAGAGAGAGTGAGTGAAGAGCATATCAGCACAAGCTAGCTAGCTAGAATTGATGGAGGCAGCAGAAGCGCGCAGCTAGCCGGCCTCGTTGTGCGTGCGCGGCCGCGGCGAACCCTATTCCTTGTTCTTGAATCTGCCGTCTCCAATCCGGCAGGCCGTGGAGGAGAGAGAACTAATTCTGGATATCTAGCTAGAGAGAGAGGGAGGATATAATGTTCCCGGGTTCCAAGAAGGGCTCCGGCGCCGGCGCCGGCGCGAGCTCGAATGACAGGGCGGCGGCCATGTGCGTGCAGGGGGACTCCGGCCTCGTCCTCACCACGGACCCCAAGCCCCGCCTCCGGTGGACGGTGGAGCTCCACGAGCGCTTCGTCGACGCCGTCACGCAGCTCGGCGGCCCCGACAGTACGCGCACGCACACACACCATAGCTTTGTTGATGATCGATGAGCTCTCCTCTCCATCCATGTCGTAGCTCGCAAATCCTTGATCATTCGTTGGATGGTTGGCGATGATTTGTTGCAGAGGCGACGCCCAAGACGATCATGAGGGTCATGGGAGTGAAGGGCCTCACCCTCTACCACCTCAAGAGTCATCTCCAGGTAAACTACCTAGCTTAACTAGGGTTAGGTTTTCTCTGGCTAGCTTCTTCCTCTCCCTCTCCCTCTCTCTCTCTCTCTCTCTCTCTCTCTCTCGTGTTGATGTTCTGAATTGTGAACAGAAATTCAGGTTAGGGAAGCAACCACACAAGGAGTTCATTGACCACACGGTTAAGGATGGTAAGAACTTAATTAGCAAGGATTAAATTGACAGTGAAACTACTGAATAATTTGCCTGTTAATTAATTATATTTCCTGGCCCTTTCGTTCATGCAATGCAATTTCAGTTCTGAATTTCAAGTTACTAACATACTTTGGACCTTCAATCTTCAAGGTAGCTACTACTACTCAAGGCGCGCTAATGTTCTTGATATTTTCGCAGCCGCGGCAATGGAGATGCAAAGGAACGTAGCCTCTTCTTCAGGCATAATGGGCAGAAGCATGAATCATGAGTAGGTTATTCTCACAAACAGAAGTAGAATTCCTTAATTTATTTACTTTTGTGTTCTGCATTAAGCGTTTTTAAGATTTTTGTTGGATGTGTGCTTAAGAGTTCCTGGGCCATTCTTCAGTTAGTTAATTTTCTAAGTCTCGTTTTGCATGTGAATATATCTGCAGCCGCAACGTGCACAATGATGCCATCAGAATGCAGATGGAAGTCCAAAGAAGGCTACATGAGCAACTGGAGGTAAATTATCCAACAAATTAAAGCATGCATTCATTCATGCATGCATGCATATTTATTAAAGATCATCATCATCAAATTCTTATGAAGTTTCATGATCAATTTCTCCTTTTAAAAGCGCCAGGAAGTTTACCTAGCGTGCAGCTCCACTTTTCTGCTCTGCCCTTTGCTAGCTTAACTAGCTAGCTGCTCATCGTCATCGACTTTAATTTACATGAATTCTTCAACATTATCAGGAACTAAAACTTACTTAGCATTGGACAGTTAATTGTTTAATTAGGTCCTAATTAATTAATAAACTCATGCATGGATGCATGGACAATTGGGCATGGGTATATATATACTAATTGGCGACATGCAGGTGCAGAAGCATCTGCAGATGAGGATCGAAGCCCAGGGGAAGTACATGCAGTCCATCCTGGAGAAAGCGTACCAGACGCTTGCCGCCGGCGACGTCGGTGCGGCGGCGGCGTGCCCGGCGACGAGGTACAAATCATCACTAGGCAGCGAGGCGGCCGTGCTCGACGTGTGCTCCATGGGCTTCCCGTCGCTGCAAGACCTGCACATGTATGGCGGCCACATCGATTTGCAGCAGATGGATCAGAGGCCAACAATGGAGAGCTTCTTCGCGTGCAGCGACAGCAGCATCGGGTCGCTGGGGAAGAAGAGACCAATTAGCCCTTACGGTGGCGACGCCGCCGGCAAGAGCCCGATGATGTGGGGCTCCGACGTCGTCGACGACGATGAAGACGACCCGGCCGACAGGAAGAGCGACCACCATCTCCATATGGCGCCGCCGCCGATGACGGACGGCGGCGGCATCGACGTCATGGACTCCATCGTCGACGTCTACGAGCCGAAGCTCATCATGTCCGGCGACTCCGCCGGCTGCAAGGGTGGCTACGACGCGCCGCCGTTTTCCAAGCTCCAGAGGCCGTCGCCGCGGCGGCCGCAGCTAGGAGGAGGCAGCCCGTCGGTGATGGGAGCTCCGACGAGGAATAACCTGTCCTACGGGTAATTAATTAATTACTCGGTAATAATTAATTACATCCGTTAATCACGTCAGGAAAATTAATTAATTAATTAATTGACTAGTGCTTGACCAACCTGCCTGTGGCTAAATAAGCATATATAGCTCGAGTTCATGCATGGGATTACTGGAGAATCAATAGCGAAAGGTAATTAATTAATTAATTAATGCGCCATTGTTCACGATATGATCTTATATGGTAAAATGGTGCATCATGCATAATTGCATATGCTGGATGATGCCCAAATGCTAACCTTTGGATTATCTAAATTTTGGGGATGTACGTATATATATAGTACGCACGTTCTACGTAATTTGTAGTTGTGCTGTATTAAGATCAAATGGGTGTAAATGTGTAAATTAATTTGGTGTTCTGGATTGCATGCTGAAACAAGGTTTCATTGATAGGAGGCATGCATGTATATCGATCAAAAAACACACATGTTAATGGAACTTTATTAATTTCCAGGTGATACTTAATTGTATCTTACTCGACTATTTTTTATTGGTTGGAATTTCGGAATATGTTGATATATATCTCTGAACACGGGTACATACAAACGATATGATTATAAGAATGTATGTACACATGTATACACTAATATAATAAACTGCCTCTTAATGACCCCTCCGGTAGCTGACTAGCTGTGTGCATTCAATGGCCAATATATATGTTATTCTCTGTAAAATTAATGTTGCCACATCAATCTGCAAAAATTAACAATGCCCAAAGATGGATAAATATTGCATGAGAATTGAGAACTATATATATTAATATAATGAGCAGACGGCACCTCTCAATCTAATAGTACTAGTAGTAGTACCAAACTCTAGAAAACTTGGTGTTACATGCATCCTTCCATTCCATGCATATATATAGATTCGGATCGATATACATCAATAAGATCTGCAATTGCAACTTTGACCATGCATCTAAATAGGTACTGTATGGATGAGTGGTCAAAGTTAAATAGTACCCCTCCGTTTCAGAAAAGACTTTAATTATAAGTTTGTTAAAAAAACTTTATTTTTACCTTCTTAACTACTATCGGTTTATAAATCAAGAAATTTTATTCATCAATATCCCTTACCTACTGTATCACAATATTATTTTCTTATTAACGAGAGACACTTTTATATCACCACTAATTTATCAACATTATAAAGTTTTTAAGGGACGGTTTACTCTATCTCCATCCCACAAAGACTTAGATTTTTAGTCTTCAAAGTTTATCCCACAAAGACATAAATTTTACTTTGGTTAATCATTACCGGAGAAGTGAGCTTTCATCCACCCGGTACTGAAAGTCGTCTTCAAGACCAAAAAAGAGAGAGAAAGTTGTGGGTATGTACAACAGGTAATAATAAAGATTTTAGTACCAGGTCAATAGACCGTCTAGTACTAAACTTATTAGTACCGGTTAAAGTTCCCAACCGGTACTAAAAGTTTGGGCATTAGTTCTATCTGGGAAAACACAACCGGTACTAATAAGTTCATTATCGGGTGGTCTCTCGACCTAGTACTAAAATATATCGAGGGGTTCCTAAAACCTCGCGTGAAAACCCTTTAATAACGGGTGATGAGGCTACCTAGTACTAAAAGTTCATATTAATCTAACCAATTACCCCAAAAAATCTCTTATTCAATCTCTGTTCTTGAAAGTTGCCTAGAGGGGGAGTGAATAGGCGATCTAAATTTTTTTTCCGGAAAACGATTAGTTCTAAAATCCCCAGGCCCGGAAGTTCCGGGGCACCGGAGGTTGGGCGGAAGTTCTGGGGTTCCGGAAGTTCTGGGTTGAACCGGAAGTTCCGGGCAGACCAGAAATTCACCAAACAGATATAAAATTTAATCTAGCTAATAATATAAATGAATACAAGTATGAGCAATGTTGTTAGCTACAACTTTTACATAGGAATATGTTCTGCAACCTAGTTAGCAAGTAGATCAAGCAATATGAAAGTAAGAACTAGCAAGAACGCGAAGAACACGATGAACACAAGGGGGTTATTTCCCGGAGTTCGGATCCACCGATCCGACGTCTCCGTTGAGGGGGCCCAAAAGGCTGGGTCTCTTTCAACCCTTTTCCTCACCAAGCCTTAACCAAAGTTAAGCTTAGATTTTCACTAGTTACCTTGTCGAAGCCAAGATAGAGCTTGTACAAACTTCTCTGGGCACACCACAATCGCTTTGGGTACTCGCGGATTGACGTCTAGCCATCTAGGAGGTAGCACCTCCAAGAGTAACAAATCCATTGAAAGATTTATAGGCTCAAATCTTTGTGCTCAAGATTTTTTAAGGAAGCTAATGAACTCAACCACATAAAATCTTCTCAAAAGATGGAGCAAGAAGTTTGCTAGAAGATTTGTGTTGCACTTACAAATAAAATCTCAAAGATTTACTCAAAATCTAGCTTTGAAAGTGTGAGAGAGAGTGTTCTGAAATTTTGCTCAAGAGTTCTATTCTTCAAAAAGGGGTGATACCCCCTCACTGAAAAAGTGGTCGTTTGAAGATATTTTGCAACTGTTCATCCGGAAGTTTCGGACTGAGAAATAAATTCAAACAGAACACCTTTTTCGGAAGTTTTGGGCTTCAGCCAGAAGTTCTGGGCCAAAATAATTCCATATAGAACGACTTTTTCTGAAGTTCCAAGCCAGAAAATAAATCGATACAGAACGACTTTTTTGGAAGTTTCGAGCGGAGCTAGAAGTTTTGGGCCAGAAAATAAATCGATACAGAACGACTTTTTCGGAAGTTCTGGGCAGGGCAAGAAGTTCTGGGCAAATTAAAACTCAGAAACAGAACGATGTTTTTGGAAGTTCCGGGCTAAACCAGAAGTTCCGGTCAAACTGGAAAATTCTGAAATGAGTTTGAATCAATCCAAAAATCTTTCAAAAAAGTTTTTCTTTGAACACAAAGCTTTAGAACAACTTCCAACGAATTCCTCTTTATAGTACGGTGGTCCTAGACTCAAATATATATGTGATTCAACATTTTGCGCCTTTGAGCCTATTTTGGACTAAACGGAACTTTTCTCCAAATTTGTTTCAATTGTAACGCCGTTTTCGTGAATTCTCTGCATTACATCTCAACAATGCGATTAGTAGCTTTTGATCATCATTATCATTAATACACTAAAAATAATTAGAGGCTTAGATGCATCACGATATACTTTTAATCTCCCCCTTTTAGGTGATTGATGACAACATGATCAAAGAAGGAATTCAAATTACTTAAGAGATGAAATTTAGACAATTTAGCTCCCCTTAAATGCATGCAACAGTTCAACGATGGCAAATATGACATTTCATCGTATTTAGGACATCACATATCACATATCTTAAAATTTCACAATTTCATACATCACAAGTGCAAAATAAACATAATTATACATTAAACTTTTAAAGCATACACATTATTCACATCCATGTCATACAAAAGAGATAAAGCGTTAAAATACTATTACAAGCCAAATAATTCATGACACGGATTACAACTTGGAGTCAAAAGCGGATAGCTAAACTAAGATTAGACGACTTTTTTGACATATTTCTCTCCCTTTGGCATCAAAGACACCAAAAAGAGAGAAATTGCAGGAAGGCTCACTCGGAGTCATCCTCGCTCTCCTGATCCCCATCATCTCTATCATCCTCCTCATCCTCTTCCTCAGAAGAAGATGACTGATGAGGCTGCTGCTCGAATCCTGAGCCCTCTGCTCTGAAGAAGTAGGAGTAGGGGTCGCTGGTGCAGTCGGCTCCTAAGAAGGGATCAAAGACCTCCTCAGGAACAGGCAAGGGAGCCATTAGAGGATGCCCTGACTGCTGAAGAAGCAAATTGATTGCCTCATGCTTCTGCTTGTCATCCTCCCTCCACTGTTGTTCGGTCACGGTGAGGTTGTGGCACATCTTGAACAGCAATGACATCATCTTTTTCATTGGAGAAGAAGAAGATGATGAAGAGCTAGACTGGTGGTCGCCCTTACTAGAAGGAGGAGCACGCCTGGAGCCTCTAGGGACTGACGCAGCTAGAGGAGGAGCTGCTGCTGCGGCTAAGGGTGCTGGTGTCTTGGGCACTCGAGGAGTGAAGTCTCGATGCTCCACCTCGTGAACCATCTGGAGTCGGGTGACCCGGTCGATCACTTGCTGTATGTACAGAGCGTACACACAGCTCCTCCCTGGTGAGACCGAACAAATATAGATCTCGTTCTAAAGGAAGTGCACCACGCTAAATAGAGGTCGGTCCACCCTCATGGCACTCAGCAAATTCCTCACATTTGATAGCAGTGAGGTGGCATCTCCAACCCTGGGCAAGAGGGTCTTCCTGAACATGTTGTTCACTACCTCAAAGAATGGCAGGAGGCCCTTGGTTGAGCCCGCATGATAGTTGCCCTACTGATATAGGTATGGAGTGCGGTCTGCTCCTAGAGTCAGTTCTTGATCCAGGCGATGATGGTTGAGATCATCGTTCCCAAGACCAAGAATGGCGGCAAAATCTGAGATAGACACCTCAAACTCGTTGTCCTCTGTCATCCAGTGAAAAGTGGGCTCATCGTCCTCAACTGTCTGGATGAGGGTCGAGTAGAACTGGCATATCGCCTCCTCACACCAGCTCCACTGCAACTCCATGATAGCATAGAGGTTTTTCGCTCGACAGGCCCGGATGACTTGATTGAAAACTAGGGAATTCTTCTTCATCATGTTTGTCCAGTTGATCCACTCCATTTCACCCACTAGCGACATCTTTGGGAGCATTACACTTTGATAGTAGTCTTGTTGAAAACCACTATAGAAGCAGTAGTCAGATGCATCCCTCTCATAGACTCTTGGATCTTGGATCCTTTCTTTTTTAGCCCGAGAGGTATGGTGGAGATAGTCCACCTAGGTCCTTGGTTCGGTCCCAGGGATTCTTCGAGCTTGCACCACTTCCTTTCTCTTTAAGATCAGAATATCACCACTGGACAATCCAGTGGCAACACCCTTTCCCTTATCCTGGCCGCCTGCGCCCACACTTTGGTGAGCTGTGGATTGGATCCTGCTTGGAGGAAGCCTGATCCCGGGGTGAGGTCCTCTCATTACTATTCGCTTGACACGCCTCCTTGCGGATGGCAGTGACGCACTCGCCTCTTGTGGAGGAGGAGGGGAGTAGTCGCTCCCATCATCAGAGTCGTTCGCACGCTTCCTTGGATCGTGACGGGCCTTTGTAAGCATGCCGTTGGTCATGATAGAAGCTGCAGCGAGGAAAGGATTGGATTAGGAACTAAATTTCAGAATGAATCCTAACCTGAAACTTCTGGTTGGAAACGGAACTTCCGGGACTAGAAACTTCCGAATGGATTTGGAACTTCTGGGCTCCACAAAATCAAAATCATCCGATCTCGAAAATGTAGCTAGGGTACACCTAAACAAGTTCACTAGGAGCATCTCTAGCTAGTTAGAATTGAATTTCATCCGCTAACTAGATAGGAAAGGCCAATCTAGGGTTTCAACTAAATACCTCAAATGTGGAGGAAATCGACGAAACGAATGATGGATCGGCGCTTTCGGAAGAGTCCTTGACTCCCTCTCAAGAGCACATGTGATTCCCACTATCAGAAATGAAGATTTGCCGGAGAAATCATGAGATGGAGAGTGGGGGAAATGAGTGGAGAAAAGAGTGAAGTGAAGAGGAGGGGTTCGGCCTAGGGCTATTTATATTAGTCCAGCCCAGAACTTCCGATTGAACCGGAACTTCCGGACATCCTGGACGAACCGGAACTTTTGATTGGACCAGAACTTTCGATTGCTCTAGAAACTTTAAAATAGAACCTAGGTTCGGAACTACCGGATATAACCGGAACTTCTGGTCCCTCCCGAACTCACAACTAAACTTAGAATTCAAGGATGACACATGCCATGAACTTTTTGACTTAGCAATAATATTTCACCACAAGCATGTTAAGGCAAGTATGAACATAAATACAACATAGCAAGATATGTATAATTATAGATTCATCATGGCATAGCTCATGGGCAAAAAATTCATCATGGAATTGCATTTTAATGAAGTAAAACATGACATTGCATTATAAGCATAAGAGTGATATTTTTGCATGTTTGTTTAAAATGTAGCCCAATATATAAGAAGGAAGGCAATTGATTTACCTTCTTATTTTTAACATGGGCACTTTACTATGCAAATTATCAAACTGTGTTTCGAGAATCAAGGATATTTAGCTTATTTCTTAACTCATAAAATCGTTGCTCATCTAGAGGCTTGGTAAATATATCGGCGAGTTATTTTTCGGTTCTCGCATGGCTTAGGCTAATATCTCCCTTGATCTCGTGATCTCTCAAGAAATGGTGGCAAATATCAATATGTTTAGTTCTTGAGTGTTGGATGGGGTTGTTGGCTATTTTGATGGCGCTCTCATTGTCACACAATAATAGGATTTTGGTTACGTTGTGCCCAAAATCTTTCAAGGTTTGTTTCATCCAAAGGAATTGAGCACAACAACTACCGGCTGCTATATATTCAGCTTCAGCAGTAGATAAAGCAACTGAGTTTTGTTTCTTGGAAGACCATGAAACAAGAGATCTTCTAAGAAATTGGCAAGTTTCGGTGCTGCTTTTTCTATCCACTTTGCAACCAGCATAATCAGAGTCCGAATAGCCAATTAAATCAAAGGTCGAGCCTTTTGGATACCAAAGTCCTAGGTTTAGAGTGTGAACCAAATATCTCTAGATTCTCTTAATGGCAACTAAATAAATGTCTTTTGGTGCAGCTTGAAATCTTGCACACATACAAACACTAAGCATTATATTCGGCCTAGATGCGCATAAATATAATAAGGAACCTATCATGGAGCGGTATACCTTTTGGTCGACATCGGTTCCTTCTTGATTTAGGTCAAGATGGTCATTGGTTTGCATGGGGGTCTTGATGGGCTTGCCACTTTCCATGTTAAACTTTTTTAACATATCCTTGATGTACTTCGTTTGACAAATGAAGGAGCCTTCCTTA
Source organism: Zizania latifolia (assembly GCA_000418225.1). Classification (NCBI taxonomy): domain Eukaryota; kingdom Viridiplantae; phylum Streptophyta; class Magnoliopsida; order Poales; family Poaceae; genus Zizania; species Zizania latifolia. The sequence goes on along the minus strand of KE372734.1, from coordinate 940,330 downwards.
AGTTATTTGATTTAAAATCCTAAAAAGAACTTTAACTTACCCATCATCGACATCTTAAACCTCTTAGTCATAATCCTACTAAACTCTTCACAAAAGTCTTTATTAGTAGAACCAAATATAATATCATCGACATATATTTGGCAAACAAAAAAATCACTATTGAAGCGCTTAATAAAAAGAGTATGATTGGCTTTGCCTATTTCAAACCATTTCTTTAAGAGAATATCTCTAAGGCATTCATACCATACTCTAAGAGTTTGCTTAAACCCTTAAAGCACCTTTTGGAGCTTGAACACGTGATTGGGGAACTTAGGATCTTCGAAGCCGGGTGATTACTCCACATACACCAATTTGGAAATTGATCTATTTAAGAAGACGATTTTCACGTCTATTTGATATAGCTTGAAATCATGGTGAGTTGCATAGACTAATAAAATTCGAATTGATTCTAGCCTAGCAACGAGCGCATAAGTCTCACCAAAGTCTAAACCTTCGATTTACGTGAAATCTTGAGCAACCAACCTCGCTTTGTTCCTTCTGACCATGCTGTGCTCATCTTGCTTGTTGCGAAAGACCCATTTGGTGCCGATCACATTTTGCTTTGGTCTTTCCACCAACTTCCACACTTTATTTCTTTTGAAGTTGTTGAGCTCTTCTTGCATGGCCATCACCCAATCCGTGTCTTTAAGAGCTTCTTCTATCCTTAGAGGTTCTAAAGAAGACATAAAACAGTAACACTCAAAAAAAATTAGCAACACGTGAGCGAGTTGTTACCCCTCTTTGTATGTCTCTAAGGATGTTGTTTATGGAATGATCTCTTTGAATACTTTGGTGGACTCTTGGGTGTTGTGCGGGTTGTTGAACAACCTCTTTATGGATTTCTTGATCTTTATCCAACACCCTTTGCTCTTGAGTCTCTTAGGTTTAATTTTCTTTAACTTGAGGTTCTTGTTGATCCGTAGGCACTTATTCTCTTGGCCTTATATCTCTAATTTACATATTCTTGATAGCTTCACATAAAGGTTCTTCTTCATCTACAACACTTGGATCAACTTGCTCTACTTGAGAGCCATTAGTTTTATCAAATGTCACATCTCTAGTGACTTCAACAATACCGGAGGTTTTGTTGAATACACGGTAGGCATGCGCATTTGACTCATAACCGACCAAGAACCCTTCATCTACCTTAGAGGCAAACTTGAAACTTTTTGGCTGCTTACACAAGATAAAATACTTACTCCCAAAAACTCTCAAGTATGAAAGTTAGGTTTGTTACCGGTTAGGAATTCGTATGCCATCTTCTTAAGGATGTTGTGGAGGTAAAGACGATTGATTGCATGGCATGTGGTGTTGATAGTTTCGACCCAAAAGATGTCTGAAGTCTTGTATTCATCAAGTATTGTCCTTACCACCTCTACCAAAGTGCGATTCTTCCGTTCCACCACTCCATTTTGAGGTGGATCATATGGAGCGGAAAACTCGTGCTTAATGCCTTCTCCATCAAAAAAGTCTTCAATTTAAGTGTTTTTGAATTCACTCCCATTGTCACTTCTTACTTTCTTGATCTTGACTTCATATTCATTTTGGACTCTTCTTGTAAAACTTTTGAATACTCCTTGTGTTTCACTTTTATCATGCAAAAAAATACCTAAGTGAAACGAGAATAATCATCGATAATTACAAAACCATATTTATTACAGCCGATACTTAAGTAGGCCATGGGTCCAAATAGATCCATGCGTAGGAGCTCAAGTGGCCTTCTCATTGTCATGATGTTATTTGCGGTCTGTAGCGCTCCAACTTGCTTTCTGGCTTAACACGCGCTATACAACCTATCTTTCTTAAATAGAACATTTGTTAGTCTTAGAATGTAGTCCCCTTTGAGAAGTTTTGACAAGTTTCTCATACCAACATGAGCTAGTCGGTGATGTCATAACCAACCCATGCTAGATTTGACCATAAGGCAAGTTTTAGGTTCAACCTTAAATAGAGCAAAGTCAATTAGATAAAGCTTTCCCTTTAACCTACCCGTGAATGCCACGGAATTGTCACTTCGTCTCAAAACGGTAACACCATCATTAGAAAAAAGACAATTATACCCCATCTCACATAATTGTGACATGGAAAGCAAATTGTAACTCAAGGACTCAACTAAAAGAACCTTTTCCATTGAGAATTTATTTGTAATAGCAATTTTACCTACACCTATTACCTCTCCTTTTCCATTGTCGCCAAGCACAATGGTTTAGTGTAGATTTTGGTTTGACTCAAAGGAGATGAACATGCTTTTCTCTCTGGTCATATGATGGGTGCATCCACTATCCATCACCCAACTTGATCCACCGGAGAAATATTCCTACAAGAGAATTAGTTCTTTGTTTTAAGTACCCAAACCTTCTTGGGTCATTCAACGTTAGTCACAAGCACTTTAGGAATCAATACACATCTTAATAGTTTTTCATTTTTATTGTCTATAAATTGAGCAACCACCTTACCACAGTGGTTCCTCCTAATCAAGTATGAGGCATAGAAAGTGGTTTGTGAGGCATAAGGCTTGTTCTTCATCTTCTTTGGAGCTTGGTCTTTCCTCACAAACTCAATTACCTCTTTACCCTTATTCTTTCATCTATGAGTGAGCTTGGTCTCATTTGGGTGATAGCTAAGCCCACGCTTCTCAACATTGCTTTGGACATTGAGGGTCCTGTATAAGGTGTCCTTTAACATATAGGCTTTCATGCACCCAAAACTTACCAAGGTGCCAAGCCTCTCATTTTCTTTTCTGAGAACATCTATTTTTTTCATGTTAGTCTTATAAGCAATGATATTAATGTTATAGCATTTTGAAAAATCATTACTTGTGAAAGCAATAGAAGGAGTAGAGTTGGATTAGAACATTAGAGACTCAATCCTCTCTTCAAGACTTTTATTGGATTCATCTAGAATCATAAGCTTGCTATTGAGAGTTTTGAGGGTTTCTTCTAAGTCTAAATTAGCTTTCTTGACTAAACTATTAAGATTAGTTAATTTATCTACCCTCTTCTTTTCCTTAGCAAGAAGCCGCTCAAGGTCAACATTCTTTTCTTTTTCAAGAATAAGCAAAGCTTCTTGTTTTTCAATAATTGTTTTTTGCGACTCTATTATTTTCAATAGTTGTTTAAATTTAATTCTAGCTTATTTACTAATGGTTTTAAGCATTACTTCACTAGCTCTAGATTCATCATCACTAGCATCATCTTTATCTAGAGCTTTAGGTAGTACCTTCCTATTTTTAGCCATGAAGCACTTGGGGGAGACGATGTCATCGTCGTCGCTTAACTCTTCAAAGAGTGAAGGTCTTAGAGGTGTTTGGTTGACGATGGCGATGGTGGCAACTCCTTTCTTGTAAGAATTAGAGTTCGATTCCGACTCAGACTCAGAATTGGAATCCCATTCTTCACCAATGTGAGCATGG
>KE372734.1:915069-926982 GCA_000418225.1 Zizania latifolia | reverse complement strand
TCCACAACATGTGCTTGCTGCTCGCTTTGGATCCTCAACATGAACTGCAAATAGTACAACAGCATGTTTGGATCAAAATCTTTTCAGGTGCACCACCATAATTGCTCCTATATTTTACCGTTCCTATCTATCCACACTGTAATTTTTTACTGTCATTTATATATTATGTAACCATATAGATTATAGAGTATAAGCCGAACCCGCGGGTTATCCGTCGGGTTTCGGGCACCCGACTGGTTCGGGTTTGGGTTTAGTTTTAAACCCACGGGTTTCATGGGTTTGGATTTACACGGGTTTCACGGGTTTGCTTCGTGGACGGGTTTTCATAAAACCCTTGGGTTTCAGACCCGTTACCATCCCTATATCTTGCGATGCATGTTGGTTGAATGGCTGTTGCAGAATGCAGCCTTGAGACTTCGGTTCGGGATTGCGGTTAGCTCGGTTTTCGGAAGATAAAAACCGAACCGAAAACCAAAGTTTATCAAAATAAAAACCGAATTATTTTAGAAAAACTGAAAATTGTTGATTTTTGGTTCGGTTTGTTTTTTGGTTTTCGGTAGATTTGTACCCACCCTATCACCAAATACAATAGAGTCGGTGCCATGGAGGGGAATGATAGATACGAGCGTGGAGAGTCGGGAGGACCGGCCCTATATTTTCATGTGCTTTCCAAGTAGGCAAATACGATGGTGTATAGGTATATAGTGACAAATTTGGTGCTGTTGATGCAAAATGGTATTGCTGCCAAATCAGTCTAACATTTATCAAACTTTCAGATCTAAGTTGTACGCAAAATAAAACGAAAAGAGAGACAGTCTGTTGAGACAAAAGTTAGAGACATGATTTTTTACCAGATTCAGGCTCATATATGATCTGTCTGACCCGTTTTTCAGCTCAAGAGAATATATAAAGATTTTTTAAAAAAATCTATCCCATCTTTTTAAAAAATAACACAAGATATTCTATTTGCAGAAGATCACCCATGATAGCCTCTCTCAAGAAGAGAAGAAAAAGGGAGCAAGAACAAAAGTTAGGATGTGTTTGGTTCCTTTTGAGAGGTGGGATCATATATCCTGCATGTGGGAAAGCTGAATGAACGGAGTCGTATTTTGAAAAAAAAAGTATTTGGTAGGCTATTTCTGTGGATACAGGCTAAATAAGTCTGTGTTTGGTAGACTGTATATAAGACTATATGAGCGGATACAGTGGGTTGTGAAGTTGTTTGGTTGGCTGTTTTAATAGGATGTGATGACCTCGAATGTGAGAGGTGGTATGGTTACCCCTCCACACATAGTTGCCAACTCAGGAAAACGGTCTGGTCGTCTGTTACTTTTCTTCTACGGTGTTACTTTACACTGTATATAACTGTTCGGTCGTCTGTTACTTTTTTTCCACGGTGTTACTTTACACTATATGTAACGATCCGATCATATGTTACTTTTCTTCTATTGTGTTACTTTACAAGTTTTTTTGTTACCCCTCCACTTATGTTTTTTGTTTTTTTTGTTTTTTGCACTTAATCAATTTATTTTAATAGTAATTTTTATACTTAAAATCCGACATGCAATTTTTTGTTGAATGTGACAAGGTTTTTCTCTCTTAATCCCAAAACTTCTTGGGAATTACAATCGTCAAGTATATACATTTATGCGGCGCATTGTTACACTCGAAGATGAACAAATAATCTGCCGAATTGTCGATGCAAAACCTGCTATCAGAATTGTAATATGTAAAAATACTTTCAGAATTCTAGCTGAAAATACTATCAGAATTCTAACCGAAGTACTGTAATTCTAACAAGTAAAAATACTATCAGAATTCCAGCACCTGAATCTATCTAGTGTCTACACCTGAATACATGCACAAATGTATAAAATATTTCTTGATCAAAATTATTTACGCATTGCAAAATTTCCAAAGAGATCAAGAAATTTAACAGGAAAAATAAGAAATTTTGCTTCCCAGCAACAAGTAAACAACACTTTTGCCCCTTAATCATTCTTGCCCAAATCTCAAATACATATTGCAACCAAACCAAACAAGTAAACCTCTTTTATCGTTGCAGCAACTCAACAGATTTAGGATCAAACAAGTTCTTTTCTCCTCGGATCAACGATGAAAACAACAGCGGTACAGCGCCAAGATCGATGAAAGCAACATCCTCTGAAGAATCTGACAGACTTCTCTTCATTCTTCAGCCTTCCCTTCTCTTCCCTTCTCAGTTCCACTGAAGTTTCTGAAGAGAAGATCACACCAACCAAAAGATCAATCACTGGGAAGCCAGGGGCGGCCAGGGGATGCGCAGGGCTGCGGCTGAGGCCAGGGGGGCCGCCAGGGGATGCGCAGGGCTGCGGCTGAGGCCAGGGGGGCCGCGCAGGGCCACGACGGGCGTGGAGACGGCACACAGAGGTGGCGGTTGGGCTGATTTGGGCTGCTATGGGGATCCCGGATGGAACCATATAGCAGTACCGGCGGAACCAAGTTGATACAGTGAGTCACCCAATCAAACACACGTAATTGCAGGATTATACGGTAGAGCCTCGTTCCGCTGGTCTAGATCCAGATCCAGGTAACCAAACACGCCCTTACATATCCTCCAGATTTCTAAAAAAGGCCCACGTTTTGGACCAGGAATCGACCTCGACCCAGTATTAAGGCTGAATGCAGTTCGACACAACGGAGGTACTCAGCGAGTTCCGCCAATTATGATAAGATTCAACAGATAGATCAGTTCAGAAATGTTCTGATATAGCAACTCAGGTAAATCAACATTGAGGAATCAGGCAAAATGCACCAAAGGCTTATTGTCATGCAGGGCATCCGGCATGATTGGTCGAGGCCATTAGATGCTTTTGCTTTGTAGTTCTCATTATTGTAGCCCACTGGAGATCGACACTACTGATGAGTAGCGTGATGATTTGAGCGTACCGAAGCTGGGAGATGAAGCCGTGCTTTACTACGGTTCACATCATTTACAACTCATTGGGGGCCTTTTTGTTGTAATTATTAATCTAAAGTTTCTAACCTGTCCTGCAGAGACAGTGGCCTTCCTCTTTCACTCTTGCAGCTACGCCTTCATCAGCAGTGGGGTGCTTTGGTTTTAGAATGCATGCCACTTTCAGGTGGATCAATTCAAGTTGCCCATGCAGATGTACTTGAGCTGCAATTGCAACCGATCAATGAGGTGAGTGTCAAGAGAAGGAGAAGCGTAGAAACAGACAGAGAGCTGCTTACTGTCTAATAAATACTAACGGACTAACCTCTAGGTACTCGTCGACACCGTATTTTGATCCTTCTCTCCCAAGACCAGATTGCTTGACACCGCCAAATGGTGCAACCTGGAAAACAAGGCAGAACAATATATTGATCCGTGAACCATGAGGAGAGAGGTTGCTTGCCTTTTATTTGGAAGTGTGCTTTTTACCTCCGTTGAAATCAGTCCCTCGTTCACGCCAACTAAGCCATATTCAAGAGCTTCAGAAACACGCCATGAACGAGGTATGCTCTTTGTAAAGATGTACGCAGCTAAGCCTGCAATCAAGAATTAAAAAATGTCAACAATCATGAATATTTCTGAGGGACAACATAGCAACTAGCAGGGAACGTCAATGTTCGTAATATGAATGGAAACAATCCTTGGTCTCAAAAATGGTAACAATCCTATATCTCAGCTACATCATGTTAGCTGATATGTTGTACCATGCTCTGATGCTCTACATCTGGTTTCTCACTACAAGAATAACCTGACATTATGCTAGAGTCTGATTCTGTATTTTTGTCAAAGAGCTTGGCATACCAATGAAAATAAAAAATTTAATAGTTAAAGTATACTGGATCTGGTAATGAACCTGCATTGGTATCATTGGCCATATGGATTGCATCTTCCTCTGTTTTGAATGGTACAAGTGGTGCAACTGGACCAAAGGCTTCTTCCCTGAAGCCAAATTAACTGTTAGAAACTCCAGTATGGATGTCAAAGACATGGTCAATTATTGAGCATTTCTTCACATGAAGCCCAATTACTCAGGCTGGAAGGTAGTACAATTCTGAACTCTACCTGAAAAGAAGCATATCATTGCTGACGTTCCCTACTACAGTTGGCTCATAAAATGTCATCCCAAGGCTGTGCCTTTTACCACCAAGCATGATGTGTGCACCCTGCAAAAGGCAATGAAGTATCTTACGTGCAGTTGCAAAGAGAGTTGGCCAATAGGAAATAAACAAGGTCCCAGTCTTAACGGAAGCAAGCAAACAGTATAATTTCCAGCCAAAGCTGAGTTGTGCCCAGCACAGGCTGATTTCAGCCAATTTAAAACTCCAAGAGATACGAAGAAAACAGCCTATCCCAACAAACCAGATAAAGCAGGGGGGACAGGAATCAATGCAGCTCTATATTTCCAACCCTACCCTCTGATTTCAAAGGGGAAAATGTGCCCTCTTTTGATGATTTGAGATTACCTTTGAAGTGGCATCCTTTATGAACTTCTCTACCTGGAGGAGAAAAGGCCAACAGACGGAACACGTGAGGAACTACTACTTAGCAATATGGGAAAATTACTGAAGTCTGCAGAACATGCACCTTCTGAACAGCAGCTTCATTGATCAGAGGACCCTGCATATTAAAGGAAATGGAAATCCTTAGTTGGGAATAGACAAATTCCCAAAGAAATGTCATATAAGGGTAACAAGGTGAACAGAACAGAGCAGCAAAACTGGTCCATGATGATTCATCCAGAAGGCGGGTTAGTACTGTAACATTCAGTATACTTGCAAAGTTCATAAACATTGCATGAAATTTGTCTAGTCGATGAACACAAGTATCATCTATACTCCTTTTAAAAGAACCAAGTTGTGGTGAATCAGCCACCCACCTACTCCTATTATAGTTTTTACAGTTTACTCCTTGATACGATTTAATATTATACAACAAACCAATAAAAATAGATTAACACAAATAATTAAAAGTGAATAACATATATCATATAAAAATGTATTTGATTTATTTTAGATAACATTACGATATTTTTTTTTGTTCATAGCAAAGCATGAGCATTTTGCTAGTAATGCAAAAGTTATTAACTCGACATTTATAATGGTGATAATGACACAATTATGTACCTGTGATGTACTCTCTTCAAGCCCATTACCAACTTGCAAACTCTGAACAGCCTTGATAAACGCACTTGCAAATTTTTCATAAATACCTACATATAAGAGTACAATGTTGTAAGGGAACAAAATAGGCCCTAACATACAAATGTCATAGATGATAAATCTACCTTCTTGCACCAATATCCTGTTTGCACATACACACGTCTGCCCGCTGTTACGGAACTTAGCAGCAAGCTGAACACAAATGTGTTGGTAAATATGCATCATATTAAAATGTAAAACAATGCACTTGAACATTATATGTGGTTGTATTTAGTTAGTGAGAAACAAAGCATGCCACAGAAAATAGTTGAAATGGTAGATATGTCCTTTTTACTTACACTGCCTTTAATAGCAACATCAATATCTGCGTCATCAAAAACAATGCAAGGTGCATTGCCACCAAGCTCCAAAGAAACCTGTAAGAAACTTATTGTGAGCATGAACATCAGAAGGTGATGAGTTGAAATGGTAGAGTAGGGAATGCTTTTGAAAGAAGTCTCGCTAACAAACATAGAGTTAACCACAAAGTGAATGACCTTACTCACTGACAATATGGCGTAACTATGATCAATATGCCACCAAAAAGTTAGAAGCACAAATGTCAAGGCAACATATTATTGGCATGCAATATTACTAGCCAACATGCTGCTTAAAATTTAGAATTCTAGATCCATTATCCAAAACATCTAAAAGAACAAAACACCATTTAGGGACATTGAACACTAAGTGCATTAGCATGTTTTGACAATTGAAACTAGCCAAGAAAGCTACCACCAGGAGGGATTCCAAAAAGCAGGCATTTCCAGCCGGCTTTTGCCAAATGTCAAATTCGGGCCTGCTTTTCCAGGATTTGATGCTTGGAGCATATCTAATTAGTGATATACACATTACAGTGTAAATACATGCTATACTGCCATACTGGGGTATTAATGAATCAAAATAATTCTGCATAAAATGACAGTATCTGGTCAGTTATCATTGGTTTTATCACTTTATGAAATCTTCATCCCAGATCCCTTGCATACTCATATAAACATGTGCAATCAAATGTGTTCTAAGGGAGAAAGCTATCAGCATTCAGAGTATATATTATTGTCCAAACATAACAGAAAGGAAGTTTTCTTTAAATAGCCTCTCATAGTCTCATTATATACCTTTTTCACAGTATCTGCTGATCCAGCCATCAGTTTTTTGCCAACAGCTGTTGACCCTGTGAATGTAATCTTTCTGACCTATTAAAAGAATATTGTCTTGTCAAACAAAGTTGTTCTTACTTATCCTATTAACCTCAGAAGAATATAATGCTGCAGAAATGATGAAAAATGGGAGGAAATAGAACCTGTGTACTCTGGAGCAGTGCATCACCTATCTCAGGAGCATTACCCATCACAACATTTAGTGCACCCTGAATAAAAAACAATATGCTCAAGATAGCTACCATGAATAGAGACATGAAAAGAACAAAAACACTGGGTAAATCAATAATGAAGAAACAACTTCTGTATTAATGAATAACATAGAGGAGGTTAGATTTCTCTACTACTTTAATGGAGTTGGTGGTAAACTGGTGATAATGTGATCTAACCCCCACCCTTCTCATGTCAATCCTCTTCACTATTCTATGAATGGATCTACATAGAGATGAGTGTTATTTGTAGCATCTTTAATGAAGTATTGTATCCTCTCCGCATGTTTATATCCATGGGCCAACTGATCTGATGTGAAGTGTGTGTGTGTGTCATTTTTCAGATTTGACGATGATTGTTTGCATCGTGAAGTTTATAATTATGATATGCATTTTTTTGATATCCTCACATTGCACGGGCTCTATGCTAGTAATAATAAACACTCGAACAAAATTGGAGTTGCAGATAACTTGAGAGAATTACAGCTGGTATTCCAGCTTGAAGAGCAAGGTCTGCTGCAGCAAGTGCTGTCAAAGGTGTGAACTCTGATGGCTTGACAACGACAGTGCATCCACAGGCCAATGCTGGTCCAACCTGCACAAAATCATGAATAAGAAAATGTACTACCTTAGCCATTTTTCCCTTTTGAACATTTCAACAGTATAAAAGTGTAGCACATTGCTTGACAGCTTGAGACCTTTCGGGTTATCATCGCTAAAGGAAAATTCCATGGTGCGATAGCTCCAACTACTCCAACAGGCTGTCATAAAAAGAACTATCAAGAAACATAATAAGCAATTCATGTGTAAATTTCTGCATGGTAGAGATTAAATAGGTCAAGAAAATGAAATGCTAAGCTGTACTAGCATTCAGTAATGGAGTGTCCAAACCTGCTGTGGAATTAATTTTGCTTAATGAAATGAAAAATCACAAATTTACTATTTTAAACCCTTCCACATGTGCACTTGCTAAACTAAGATTTTTAATTCTTAAGTAGTTACCAACCAACACTGTTCATAGTTCACAAAAAGTCATATGAAGGTGAAACTTTGTTTCCCCTGTTACAAGCAATTATTCCAAAATTTTAAGGCCCACTTGCAAATACAGGAAATCATGCATATGAAGACTACATAACAGGCTGAGCAGCTGAAACCCTCTAGAAAAAGGACATAGCGATAGCAAGTCCATAGTGAAAAAATAAGGGAAAGTGTGCAACAGCATAATCAGATGACAATCAATAGTCATTTCATATCATGCGTCCTCTTTCATAGAAATGTATAAGCTCAGCGGATATATCTGAGGAGATTATACTAGTACTCCACTACTCTATATGTTAACAGTTAGCAATTGATAAAGGGCTCAAGATAAACTGGTGGATAATGTGCAATGAAAAACAAACTGATTAAGTGACTGGGATTAAAGTTATTTGAGCATAATTAAAAAAGGTAAAATGTAGTAGTATATTGCCTGCTTCAGAACCAATAATCTGCGATCAGATAGAGTAGGGGGAATAATATCACCATATATGCGCTTTGCTTCTTCGGCAAAATATTCTATGAAACTTGCACCGTAATTGACCTGTATTTGTAGCAACCAATGAGGCTCTAGTAAGGCTCTACAAGCTCCAACTAACTAATATCAATGCAGTATTTCAGACCGTACCTCACCAAGAGCCTCTTTCATAGGCTTCCCCTGTTCCAGTGTCATGAGAAGTGCAAGTTCTTCCTTGTTTGAGATAATTAGATCATACCTTTGTGGAATAGACATACTCAGAAAAAGTATTCAAGTAACACTACATAAGATTGTTGTTATCAATTCAGTCTTTAAAATTACCATTTTCTTAGAGCCTTGCTCCTCTCACTTGCAGTGAGTTTGCTCCAAGCTACAGAAAGAAAAGATTAGAACACACAAACAGAAGAAATAGAAGTAGTGAATGTGATCAACAAGAAGAAAAATCAATGCACTTCATCAAAAGTATTGCATAAAAATAAAAGTGGTTATATAGACGGTAAAATTGCAGCCCTGATTTCATGTGGACCTTCTATTTCTTCAATAGGAATGTGGAATTGAGTGCCCTACCAGGCAAAGAATAATCACAACAAGCTTGATAGTTGATACAGATAAGCTGATAAGGGGAAACAAAAATAAAAGTAGAGAAGGTTTATATGTCCTTATTGTATCTTCATTCCACTGATAGTATACTCATTATATTTCTCCAATAGTCTGAGTACCATGTTAGAATTAGAATATTACATTGAGCTTGTCCTGTCTTATAAATCGTTTACATAATTTTTCCATACTAAATTTCAAAAGGTTTGCATCAAAAGAAGTATTTGTGTTAGATATTCACCGTTTAAGGATGCATTGCAATAGTTATGAGCTTATCACTTAGATGACATTAGTAAGGGTATTGCAGAGCTGCATAACATCTAAGCAAGATAAAGGCAATTTCTGATATATTGCAACATATTTGTGGAGAATGGGAATATCAGTCACATGTGACAACCAGCATCCTCTATTGATAAGAAGAATAAGCAGAACAGAAACAACCTAAATTTCATTCAATTAAAATATTCAGTACATGTATAGTGTATTACATTCACAAAGCAGTTTAATTGAAAGACACTAAAAGGATCTGGCATATTAAAGTAAAAAATCAAGAATGAAAATTGAATGCAGCTCATGTCTGACATACAATAGAAGGTAGTGTGAGCTGAAGCTATTGCATCAGATGTTTCTCTGCTGCCCATACAGGACACGTTTGCGAGTATCTCTCCAGTTGCTGGATTTTCCACCTAAGAGAGGAAAAGAATGGTGTTTTAATCATCAACAACTAACATTGAAATAAAATAAAGATATTAATAGTGGAAAGTTATCTCCAGTAGCGATTTGTCCTTTTTTCCAGTAGCAATGTTGCCTTATTGTCCAGTACACGAGATAAAAATAACCCAAACAACAAAATTGAAAGGGGCAAGACCAGGTTAAGTTCCAATTGTGTATCGATGGGTCATGACTCATGAGTATGACAGTCATGTCATGGCATAGGATGACAAATACAGCTCTTCAGATCAAGTCCAATTGTTCCAACTGCCCCATGTAAGGATCAACAAGCTGGGCAACATAATTAGATATTATCAGGTTTGCTTTGCAAATAAGTATGTGGCATTGCTCTGGCACATAACTAAAACTATTTGCTTAATAGACTTCGTTAAGAGTCACAGTCGTCTGGACTACAAACTCCTCGCAGGGATTCCCACGGCCAAACAGCATGTTCACAACCTAGGCATACACAATTAACAAATTCACCGATTAATTTACAGTTCAACAGAAATTTCACCCCCACAATTGCAAGTTCCACGTCCTTCTAATTAACTCTATCGGCACCAGGCAATCCACAAGCATCGCAAAGACACAAACGCATAAGCATAACAATGAGTGAGTTTCAGAAAAAAAATGATAACTTGTCACTCTCAAGATACCTCTCGATTATGATATCACTCGAGACAATGACATGTAGAACCATTTAGATTAATAACAAAAATATGAAGTCTCTTCTTGATGGTAACAAATTATCAAATCTCTCGTGAGTTTCGTCCCAAAGTTGGGGAGTTTGTTCTTTTTTTCCAAAAGAAAATGATAGGCCGACACACGAGAGAAAGCAATCCGAGAGCAACCGGAGCGCATGCCCGAGACGTGCGAGATGGGGGTGGGGGATTAGGAAGGGGCATCTACCTCGAGGGTCTTGCCGTCGTATGCATCGACCCATTTGCCGCCGATGAGCCCTTGCGTCCTGAGCAGCCCGGCCGCCCGGATCCTCTCCAACGCCGCGCCCGCGTCCACGCTCATCTGCGCACACCCATCCCCCAGAGAGCAAAAGGGTTCAACCCACCTCGCAACAACAAGCCTCGCCCCGCGCCGGCGAGAGGGCGAGGCTAGGGTATATGAAGGGGGCGAAGAGGAAGACGGGCTAGGCGAGGGGGGATGAGGAGGAGTACGTGGCGGCTGCGGAGGATGCCGGAGGAGGAGGACGCGCCGAGGATGTGGCGCGCGCCGAGCGCCGCCGCGCGTCGCATCGCCATCGCCATCGCCATCGCCATCGCCATTAGGTGGTCAGGTGGGCACGGTGGCGGGAGGAAGACGACGAGGGAGAGGTGATCAGGGCCCTGCTCTTGTGTCGTCTTAAATTATTATAAGGACTCTTTTTTATCTTTCATATAGAGTTTTTTCAGCTAAAAAACAACAAAAATGTTTCATCTACAACATCCTAAATATTGTAAAACATCATACGGGTGTTTCATCAATTTAATAAAAAAATATTTCATCACTTTATAAAAAGATATTTCAAACAAACTTAACATTTAACGATAATATTTGCAGCAACAAAAAAACCGCTACGTAACACTAACATTGTTGCTGTTTTATACAGTAGTTTTTGTGGTTGTTGTAAATAGTATCATCGAATCGAATGTTATATGTGTTTAAATATTTATATCAAGCGATAAAATATTTTTCATTAAATATTAAAACATGATATGATTTTTTGTGATGTCCGGATAGTAGTTTCTTGTAACACGTTTTTCTGACTATCATTACAACTAAACCGAACCAATAACTCTAGCTATGAGTTGGGTAGAAATTTGGATTTTGTGTGTGTTCCGTGATAGTGCACGCCTCATTCAAATTTCAAAGAAATATTTAATGATTTGACAATCAAACTAAATAGTTGTTTGATTATTTGATATTTATAAAAATAATATATAGTACTATCTGAATTTATTACTGTGAGACAGCATTGCAAATAATCAAAGCTATTTATTGAGTATCAAATCTCACAATCTCAAATGATCAAATAATTTGAGAAATGAAAATATCATAGGATATTTCATTTTCGATTTTGACCAAAGTTTATACTCAGAGTTGATAGTATAACATGGATCATTCAAAAACAAAATCTTGTAAATTACAGGGGTGGAAGCAAATTCGGGCCATATCATATTGGGCTTTAGGAAAGAGTACTTGGGCCTCTGCATGGGCTAAGCTGGGCCAGTCATGACATGTCAACGTTGACCCATGATGAGCTGATGGACTGGGGTGATTGGGCTGGGCTGGGCTGGGTGTCATTTTCTTTCCTTTGAAATGGAATGCAACCTTTAATCAAACACATCTAGATGACTAGATGTCGTAGAACATGCAATGCAAAAAAATACTGACAAAATACCAGTGTGGACAATTATACAAGTACTCGGAGTAGAACGACTGTGCAAAAACTGACACGTGTACATGCTACGAGCTTCATCATTCACACATCAATTAGCATGTGGTTTTGTACAAAGATTTAAAAAATAAAAGTTTT
>KE372734.1:875999-908085 GCA_000418225.1 Zizania latifolia | reverse complement strand
TATATAATTTAGAAGTATACAATTATATAGTTATATAGTTATTATATGTAACAGCCAAAAAGTCTTCCCTCTTACCCACCATGACACGTTTGTGACCATGTGACTTTGGCGCCACCTTGGTGTAGTTTCTATCAGGCTCTCTTTGGTTATTTCTTCTTAACTTTTATTTTTTATATTTTTATAGAGAAATATGCTAATAGTTATAATATTAAATTAGTTTTATTAAATTTCTTATAAAATATGTATTAATAATAGTGTATTTATGATACTATATTTTTCTTTAAACTTGGTCAAAATTAGAGAAAATTGATTTTAAAAAGTCAACTGACTTATAAAAAAACGTGCGGGATGAATTTTTAAGATGGTTTAAAAAACTGACCCTCTTATTAAAACTTTTTATATTTATTTGTCTGAACATCTATGTACTATGTTTGTTCGTCAATGTTAACAACCCTATTTTATTTCTACCCATCCTCACACTTGTTTTGTTAGTCACGACGCGATGCATGCTATATTGTTTTAAATAAATGGCTATACTGGCGGCAATAACATACATAAGTTATTTAATTTTTATAAAATCAAACTTCTCTTACTTTAATTAAATTTAAATATAATTATATTAATATATATAATATCAAATAAATACATTATTAAGAAAAATTTTGTGACTGATTTGATATTATAAGTACTGGTATACATTTTTATATAATTAGTGAAAGTTGGAAAAGTTATCAACACTTCAAATGGCATAGCATATGAGTAATGCTCTTTCTATCTAAGTTTGATTAATATTGAAGAAAAAAATGGATTATTCAAGATTGATCATTATTATAAAAAGAGTAATTATTATATGACCGAGTAATTGTTACATGGTTGTACGGTGAATCTATGATTATAAGTTTTAAGTTAGTTTGGCATGTGAATATGTCATATGTTGTTTGTTACATAAATTACGTTTTGATTTTTATATAGATTAAATAGATTGTAAAATAATAAGTTTCTTCCTGTCTATGTCATAAACTTATATGACGATCAAACTTAGAAGAAAGAGGAAAGAAATAGAATAGAAAAACAATTACATGAAGTGACACAGCTATATCACGAGAGAACTTTCATCTGAAGAAAAAAATAATATTTAGACCCCAAAGCAAAAATGTCTCCAACTGCTCCACCCAACTCAAACGTTTCTACCCATTTTAATTTTCGTGCGGAAAAATACAATTAGAAGGTTCTGAAGGAAATTAGGACAGTTTTCTGGGCAAATTCCGTTCCGCCTTTCGCTTTGGTCGCCTCCGCCGGCTCAGCTCAACGCGGAGGCCACGACGACCACCACGCCACCACCTCCTCTCCCTCCTCGAGTCAAACTACCCTTCCCTTGTAATCTTCGCAACAAGAACAGCGCAGCAGGACGGCAAGTTCGCAGCTTTCCCGTTCTCCCCTCCTCCCCCTCGCCTCGCCGTAGAGCCGCATCTCCAAATCTCTATAGAGAGAGAGAGAGAGAGAGAGAGAGAGAGGAGCGCAAGAAAAAGGCGTGCATTTTGGTGTCCGGGAAGGCCGGTTCTTGGTTCTTGGGTGTCGGCGGAGGCTGCGGTTTTTTTTGGGGCGGATTTCTCGGCTAGCGGAGGCGTTTCTTGGCGGTTGGTGGGATGAGCAGTCAAGCCGCCGGATCGAGCTCCGGCGGATCCGGCGACGGGGGTGCGCCCAGGAGGAACTCGAGGAAGCCCAAGTGTGAGATCTCGCATCTAGATTTTGATCCTGCTACTGTTATCTTTACCTCTCGTTTTCATTTCGATTGGGGTTTGGAACAACTGCTTTTTTCTCTCTCTAACTTTGGGTAGTTGCGAACTTGCGATACTTAAATATGGGTTACATGAGTTTGAAGAGGTTAAGATGTTCTTGCATAAGGTTTAATTTGGCTGAAGTATTCTGATGTCCTGATTTAGTTTCACTTTGGGATAGTATTGTTCTAGGTTTTTCGGTTCATGTTTTTCCTGTTCTCAATAGTGACAGTTGACTTCACTCTAGCGTTAGAACCGGAGTTTTGAGTCATCAACCAAGTCTTGCAATTTAAAATGGTACGCCATCTTTTCAGATGGTGAGTTGAGATGATTTTGTCGAGATGAACTGCTAAATTCGCTATGAAATTTATTTTATTTACTCTCTTTTATGTAATCAGATTCCAAGTTTACTCAGCAGGAGCTCCCAGCTTGCAAGCCAATTCTTACTCCAAAATGGGTAAGCTGATACTACGAAAAGAATTCCTGCTGTTAATTAGCTTTAACTCGAGTGAGATGAGATGTTTGAGCACCTGACGGATGGTCTTGCTTATCTTATGCAGGTCATTTCCGTATTTGTTCTTGTTGGCATCATTTTTGTCCCAATTGGCGTTGTTTCGTTGATGGCTTCAAAAAAGGTATTCTAAATATGCAGTATGTTTTGATTTGAACTTCAAACTATGTTTGGCCAAGGGTGGAACAGATTTTTGGTTAATGTGTATTCTTTCCTTTGCTGTAGGTTGTTGAGATCGTTGATAGATATGATGATGCGTGCGTCCCGGATAACACGACTGACAAGCTTGCTTACATCCAGAACTCAACTATACCCAAAACCTGCACAAGGACTCTAAAGGTAAACAAGCTTAGCTACATTAAATTTTGGGAATGGATATCAATAGCCACAGGGGCATCAACCAGTGACAGTGTGTGGTGTACTGATATTTCAGTTAATTTACATTTACTAATATTCATCTGGGCTTAAGAATCAAAAGAATCCTTGGCTGAAATATTTGATTGAATGCTCGTCTCCACCGTACAGGTCCCAAAGGATATGAAATCACCGATTTTTGTGTATTACCAGCTGGATAACTTTTATCAGAATCATAGAAGGTACGCAGTATGCTTCTGAGGTCACATATTTCAGAGACATTCTAATCAGTACAAATAAATCCTTGGCTGAGATGATCAAACTTGACAAATTCACTATTTTTGCTTGGGAGAACTTGTATTGACCATAAGGAAACTATATCTTAACTGAGGGAATTTATCTCTAATACATGGAGTATACTTGTAAGGAAATAATTTCAACAATAAAAAATAATTACTCTTATGTTTAATCTACAACTAATGTATCACCAGCAGATCCTCCCTGAACAGTGCAGTTGGTACAGATACAGTATATCCGTAGTTTATGAACAGTACCAAGCCACTACAATGGCTACACAACATACTTTGGTTAAGCCAGTGTAATGCTCAACCACATAATTTAGCCAATACTTTGCTGAGTGGGTCACCTGTCTATCATGTTTGTTCTTTGTTAATATTCCCCAAAGCAAAAGATATTTTATGCATGGTAGAATTGGGCTAAAAGGGCCTTTGGATACTGACATGTGCTCTCTCTCTCTTTGATAATAGGCATGATATTATGAGCACACTATTTACACCTGTCACTATTGTATTTGTATTCTGCACAGATGACTAAGAAATATTATTTGCTCACTATTTTATTTTACACTTTGGAAATGAGAATTCTTCTTGCCTTGCATGATATTTTACCCTGCTTAACTCATATTTTTCACACAGATATGTCAAGAGCCGAAGTGACAAACAGCTAAGAGATGCCAGTAAGGCAAATGACACCTCCACTTGTGATCCCGAGAGTACGATAAATGGAGTGGCAATAGTTCCTTGTGGTCTGATTGCATGGAGCACATTCAATGATACTTATGTCCTCGCTCACAACAGTAAGAACCTGACAGTGGACAAGAAAGACATCTCTTGGAAGAGTGACAGGGAGCACAAATTCGGGAGTGACGTCTTTCCAAAAAACTTCCAGAAAGGTTCTCTTATAGGTGGAAAAGCACTTGATCCAAATAAATCGGTATGTTTCTCTGTTCTGGTAGATTGTCACATATATATTGGGTGGGCAATTATGCTTAAATTATTTTTGTGTCATGCCATTGATCAACTGGAATTTGCATTGAAATAGATTATTGACCAAGAAAAGTCTTTTGAGCAGTCAGAATAACATTTGTTACCCTAAAGTACTCATTTAGTTATTTTCTGGGTGCAGTTGAGTGAACAAGAGGACCTTATTGTCTGGATGAGGACTGCTGCACTCCCAACATTCAGAAAGCTGTATGGTAGGATACACGTTAACCTCACGGAAAATGACACCATTACGGTGACATTGGAGAACAACTACAACACATATAGCTTTGGTGGCAAAAAGAAGTTGGTACTTTCTACCTCAACATGGCTTGGTGGAAAGAATGATTTTCTTGGTCTAGCATATCTCAGTGTTGGTGGACTCTGCTTCTTCCTGGCATTTGCATTCACCTTGCTGTACTTGATAAAACCAAGGTTAGCAACTTCTCAATTCTCGTGTAATGCAATCATTTGAAGCAGCACGTGTACCCTGGGGATACTTGGGGCATTGTTAGAATGTTAGGCCTTGTTTGACCAACTAATCCACATTGAGGTTGAACTAAATTCCACTTGGGTGATCCCATCCGACCGAACCAAAAAAATCCCTTTCTCGGCTACAAAATCCTCGCCACAGTGCTTTCTATGACATTAGGAATCCAAAGGAATTCTGTAAATATGTCCTCCCATGTATCTTCAGACTTAACTAGAAGCATAATGCGCAGACATGACTCCTATTTGCTGTATTGTTCTTTCAACTCTTGTTAGAATTATCCTGATGGCCTTTGTGAGATACATCATTCCTTTGATCTGAAGTGCACATCTGATTTTCTTCTGGTTTCTTTCAGGAATTTGGGAGACAACAACTACTTGTCATGGAACAGAAGCCCTGCAGGCCGCTGATAGCTTCTCGACGTTAAGTTGCACATATAACACCAAACGATTTGGCCTATGGTTCAAATGTATCTTGTACCAGATAGCAATTTTATTTGTTAGCCATGTCGGAGTACCTATACCAAGTATAGGCCAGCGTGTATGAGCAACACTGATGTACATTATATTGAAAAAATATATACGGCTTTCTTTTGCTGAAAATTAAATATCCCAAAAGTTGAATGAAATGGTTTTTTTTATACTGTTGCAGATTGAATTCCATTTACCTTAATTGCATTCTAGTCACCATGTGTAGGTTAGTCGTATTCCAAAGTCCATATATAAAAACGTGCATCTCAGTAAGGGTAACAATGATCTGCAGTCTGCACTACAAATTGATAAGAAATCTTAAAAAGCTAGATATCATGGATATGTTTTTTTCCCTTCAGAAAACTTCTCTATCTAACCTGTATGACTTAAAAATGACATCAACCTAGAGCTATAACTTCAGAGCATTGGCACTTTTTATTTCACGTCACTCGGAGCAAGTAATTGCTGAGATATTGTCCTTCAGGGTATGCAAGGTCTATGGGATGATCACAGGCGGCCCCTGCTTGACGTAAAACTGTAACCTTTCGTCCGGCCATTGATGCAGCACCCTTCAAGTTAAAAACAAAAGGGAGAATGTTGTCATCAGACATCAATGTGCATAACCTAACGGCAATTTCCAATGTAAAACACCACAAGCTAAACGAACCCAATTTTTAACCATCTTAGACCTATGGCCAATATGATGGCTAGAAGGGGGCATGAATTTACATTGCAAACCTTCTACCAAGGAAAAAAATCTTGACTTGGAAGCTGGAACTGGAATCATGTTTTATCCATTTTTCCCTTTAATATTTACAGTTTGCCATGCTAGAAATCATTAGATTTGACCATAGTTGGATATTTCAATTGGCAGTAGTAATAAGATGTTGCTTTGGATATATATGTAAGTGACAAGGTGTATGCTTATTCTTTTGGTTATGCAACATGAGCAAAGACAAATACCTGAATGGTTCTGAGGAAGAGACCACTTTGGGTCATAGCTCCAGAACAAGAGCATGTCATGAGTAACCCCCCTGTCTTTACCACTTGCATCGCAAGAGTATTCAAGCTTCTGTACATACCGGATGCACTTTGTAGCACCTAAATAAAACAGGTGACCATCAACAAAGGAGAACAATGGTAAGCTTGGGTTTCAGGAAACCAGTGCTTTCTTGCCTTGCTGGTATCTGACTGGTAAATCAGAACCAGACCCTATACAGTCTTGCAGAGAGATTCTGGTTGACTGGTTCACCTGCCTAAAGTTCTAAGTACCCCTAAGGCCTTGTTTGGATGTCTTCAATCCCAGCCCAATCCATGTGGATGGGCCGGGATTTTAAATCCCGGCCCATCCACGTGGATTGGGCCAGGATTGGAGGCCTCCAAATAGGCCCTAAATTGCACAACTTCCACTAAAGTATGTATATAACATATTCTAACACATGCTCCTTACTTTAATTATTCATTTAAAAACTATAATTAGAAATTCTGATGTATGGTTCCCATTTTTCCTCCTATTTGAAACAGACATGACTATCATCGCAAAAATCACGGAGTTGAAAAATACCATTGTATGTGTCATTGACAGGTGGGCCAGTCCCCAATCTGCCATTGTTACATGCAATGGTGTTTTGCAATTCACATATCTTTGCGATGGTACTTACCTAATTTTCACTATGCTAAAGGACGTGCCTTCTGAGTAACAAATCAGAAAATTACAAACTGTTTGGATATATAACATTCTTCGGTACTTCACATCCACAAATGGAAAGATCTCATTTCAAGTCAAATTAGTGACTATAGGTAAATGCTCCATAGTATGTGTACCTTTTTTCGAGGTGCCAACTTTGGAGGATCAAGGATTACCAAGTCCCAGACCTCATTTCTCGAGATAGCACCTTTCATGAATGCAGTTGAATCTTCTTTTACGAATGAAATTCTTTGGGTGTCAAGATTATTCAGGAGAATATTATTATTGGCAAGGTCTAATGCTGATGCTGATGAATCAATGCCTGAAAAAGGATACACTAGTTACACATTTTCCTGTTTACCAGACAGACATGCAATACTTAAATCGATAATCTATCATGGAGTTTCCATTGAACTCTTGAAGCCTATGAACAGATCAACAATGGAGTAAAAGGTTAGCAAAGACTTCAGCCTTTTTTTGAAAGCCCCACAACTAGCTATCTTATAGCAGACAACTAAGGCAAGCCTACTCAACTAATCTCATGTAAACACCTGTCCGCAAAAATTAAAATAGAAAAAGACAACTTCACTAGCATATGGCACTATACCGATGACATCGCTAGCACCACCCTTTGCTGCATTTAGAGCAAAACCACCACTGTAGCAGCAAATGTCAAGAACCCTTTGGTCCTTTGACAGTGTTGATATGAAATGGCGACTCTCACGTTGATCTGCATAAAACCCTGTTTTCTGCCCCTCCAATGCTACTAGATAGATAATATCATTTTCCATTACCTGAAAGTTAAGAACAGCAATTGAGAAGTGTTGGAACAACATGCAGTATAACATAGCAAGAAGAAAAGATAGGAAAATCTGACAAATCAAACTAATTGCCATGCTTAGTAGAGTGCATGAATGCCATCAGTCTCTTGAAATTAGTTGCAAAATAATTGAGTATGGTGAGAAAAATGGCAATAAAGCTAAACCAATGGAATAGCTTCGATTCAAAAAGCAATTAAGTTCGCTGATTCACCTTCACTGTTCCAGAGTGTGAAGAGGGTTCAGGCTCCTTTTGTTCTGATATATCCAATCCTTCTTCTTTTAGAATATCTACTGATGATCTCCACTTTATATGGTTGACATTACTTACTTTGTTAACAAGGAACTGGATTTCATGCCTATATTTCTCAACCCAAGCAGCAGATGAAGCAATTACAGCAACATCAGCAAAGATATCCACTATTAGACCAGACAATCTGCATTTCAAAATCAGTGAAATGAAATTAGGTTGCAATTTTACCCCCAAAAAAACACAGCCAAGATTGACAAAAGGCCCTGAAGATTTCGTAGAAAAAAAGAACGAGAATAGTAAAGTCCATTCATTGTTGATGGATAGCATTCACTGCTGCAGCTGGAATGGTGCAACAGTATTTGGAGGTCAAATATACTCTAGAACTAGATGCCAAAAGAGTTCCGAACAGATTACACTTGTTGTGATGATTGACTTTGACATGATTCCTTTGGTGATCTGACCACATTAGTTTATAATATATATACCTGTCTCCTTCACTGTTGATGAGACGATAAGCATTTGTATGAACCGAGGGGAGGCCCAAACTGCGTCGTAAATCCACAGCAGATAAAATCCTTGCTTCAAGCAGTCTTTCCATATTTAGTGCACACGTTGGATCTCTGCGAATGGCAAAAACATGGAATATTTTAGTTCAGGCTCTCAAATTGTCAGTAACCACAGAACTTGAACTTATGACTGCATCACCTTTTTGCCTCTTCTTCTAGTTGCATCAGCCGAACACAAAACATGGACACGGAATTATAGAGACCCCACCCAATAGGTTTCTCTGTCCCATCAGCTACCAGAACAACATCACCAGTTTTCGGGGGAGGTCGACCGATTATTCTATCGACAGCACCACTAAACACCATTGGACTCCCATCTCGGAATATTTGAGTCTTGCCCTTCTTTAATACTACTCTGGCCAAACCTAAAATGTATTTGAATTTAGTCTATATATCAGCTCAGTGAAGAAATTATTCCAGCCTTGAAGTCTATTACTCTACTACCCACAACCTTATTAACCCAACCAAGCTTCCCTCTAGTTTTAACTGAAAGGCAGAGTTCCTGCCATTTTGTTCAAAAAAATGTTAGCCCAAACAAGCAGAATCAGCTAAGCTTCATTTTCAATGTGACAATACCACAGAGATCGAGCCAACGGATAGACAAGGCCAACAATTGCAAAATTCAACTCCACTTTATGGATAATGCACCACCGGAGCACTGCAAACTAGATCTAAATGCCCACATGAAAAGACAAACTTTCGAGAATTTCTAACCCTGACTCTTGAGGGCTAATGAGGGCCAACATTGCAGCTATAGAACAATGATCAGGCACCTCTCTACACAAAACCTCGCACAGTAGCACCTAAATTTCATGCAATTAGTTGCAATAACACAAATATGCTTCTGAAAATCAGCAAAAATGGTTACAGGTGTATCAAATGATGAGTGGCTCAATGTCACTAGGTCAGCCACTTAACGAGATCGAAATGCTGCCTCGCAAGTCCACTTAAGCATTTCTGCAAGCAAGCAAGAAAGCAAGCAATCGCCAATTCGCTATGCGTTCACCAGTCACCACCACGCAGCCGCGGGCGGCGCTCGTCCACCAGTAAGAGCAGAAGATGGAAGAGGTTACTTCGCGGCGCGACTCACAGCCGTTCGACGAAATGCCGAAGAGACTAGACGGGCGAGCAAGACGGAGAAAGGAGTGACCTTTGCGCCCGGCGGCGAGCTCTTCCAGAGCGGAGGAGGAGGATGCGGTGGCGGCAGCGTAGGCTGTGGAGGAGGCCGGCCTCGCGAGGCCCGCCCTTACGAGCGCGGGCACCGCCGCCGGCGCCGCGCCGCCGCAAGCGCGCAGCATCGCGTCGCGTCGAGTGTTCGCGTCGCCTTCTACGCTCTCTCTCCAGCACTCCAGCTTGCTCGTGGATGGATATTTCGACTTGCCATTACATGTCTCGCTGTCATTGCAACGTGGGCCCATCCAAGTCGAATTTTTCTACTAATTATACTGCGTCTTTTTTCCAATACTAATAACTATACTTTTTGAAATATCGGAATTCTGTCTGATTTGAAATAATTCTCCCGTATTTGAAATCACCATTTTCTATTTGGTATGGTAAAACTCCAGGTATAGAATTTTTTGGTGCTAGTTAAATCTATTCAAAAAATCTAGATCAAAACTATAAATGAATTAAATATATTTATTTTATTTTGGATTTAAAATAAAAATTTAAATCATTTTATTTTATCATATAATTTTCATAATCATATAAATGAAGATGTCTAGGCCTTTAAGGTGGAGATGTGGAGGCTGTTTCGCATGAGCGACTTTGGTCTGCTATCATACTACCTAGGAATTGAGGTAAAGCAGACGCCAGAAGCTGTGACGCTTGGACAAACAACACGCACAAGTAAGTTGCTGGAGAAGACGAATCTAGCAGGTTACAATCCTTGCTAAATTTCGATGAAAATGCACTTGAAGTTGAAGAAGGAGAGCACTGCAGCAGAGGTCGACGCCACAGCATACCAAAGCTTAATCAGAAGCTTGCGGTACCTTGTACACACGTGACTCGATATTGTGTTCGCGGTCAGCTATGTGAGCCGACACATGGAGAATCTGAGAGAAGATCACATGGGAGCTATGAAGCATCTTCTCCGATACATCTCCGGCACAATTGACTACGGGATTGTCTTCCCCAAACATAGCGAGAGAGAGCTTCAGCCATTGGGTTTCAGCGACAGCGACCTCGGGGGAGATGTTGACGACAAGAAGAGCATCACTAGAGTTATATTCTGTTGGGTTATGGGGAGGCTACGCCACCGCTTAATTTCAAAATTTTACCCCATTAGCCCAGGAACCATACGTGTAATGGGATCATGGATCGTTACCTCGAGCCTTGAGACGCGCTCGGGCAGCGGAAGTAGAGTCGATGAAGCGCGTCCTCGAGCTACTCCTCCCGGCTCCGCTCGTTCGTCGGCGATCCGGCGATAAAGACGACGCAATCCTATGACCCGGCGAACTCCACGAAAGGAAGATGAGCACCACTGTTAGAGTAGTGTCTCTACGGTATCCACACGTCAAGGGACAGGATCACCTCGCGCCGGCGTGCTAGCACCACTCACGAGATCCGGGAGATCGATCACAACACTTGCAATCGAGGAGAGAAGAGAGGTGGCGGCTAGGGTTTGGTCAAAACCAACATCAAGTAGCAGCCTTTTCGTGCTAGCTCTACCTCATTTTATATAGTGCCCTCTCATGGGCCTTTAATCAGTATTAAAGCCCAACAGATCTAATCTGTTCGTCTGGACCCAGAACTTCCAGTCCTAACCAGAACTTCCGAAAATAACCTTCTGTATCGAACTTATTTCGATTCGAAACTTCCGGTCCTAACCGGAACTTCCGGCTCGTCTAGACTTCACTTTCAGACCCGGAACTTCCGGTCCAACCGAAACTAGGGCTGGCCCAAAACTTTCGAATGCTCCAGAACTCGGAATTTCCGGCTTCAGGCCAGAACTTCCGGTTCCCCTAGAATTCTCTTGGGCATATTTCCATCAATCTCCCACTTGCACAAGAGCCAATTCTTACAAGCTTTAAAATTCAATCCCCTTAAGTGTGCGACCTGATAGGTTCATATGCAAACGGCCGCTACCCGGAAACCCTTTCCGAATCGCCGATCAATAGTGGTACCTAGCAGCACATATTGACCCTCGAAAGCATACAAAGTCAAAATCATACTTTCTGAACCTTGATATACTCACGCATCAATCCCTTTACCACACGACATCAGTCAAGCTCAAGGCGAGATTCGTGACACCCTTGTTGATAGCTCGACATTTAACTCGATCAAGTAGTGGATTCAATCATGATCAACTCTTTGATCATAGTGGTATGTCCATGCACTTTCCAATCCGACTACCTCGAGGGGCCCAGAGACGTCTCTCCCGTTATGTAGGAGGGGTAAATTCCATCTTGACTACTCACATCCCACGACATGTTTCGTGACACACCCGAAAGCAACCTTTATAACTACCCTGTTATGGAATAGTATTTGGAAGCCCCTAAGTGTGCTACTACACATTCTGGAATCAATGACGATCTCAGGTCTAAGGATTCTGCAGGTACACCATTTGAGATGACAACTGATGGCACATATAAAATAATAATCTCAGCAGTATCTCAAGGTGGGTCTATCCAACTCTATGTTCACCAACATAAGTCCACATCACTGATTTGATATCTCTATGTCTATGATCTGTGAAACATGATCATCAATCAGACATATGTGCTAATCTATAAATCATCACTGTCATACATGACGATATAAGATTAGGGATCGTTTTAGAATAATATTGTAACACAGAGAGTTTCACAAACAAGTCACGCACTTGTTGATCAATGTAAAAGATATTTATTCAAGGAACAAGATAACCAATTATCCAAATGTACACTAGCATAGATAAGACACTTTCTCTCACATACACTGGATCACTCACGCAAATATCTAATACCTATAGAGCTCAAGTGCACCTCGTGCTTGGGCTATGAGAGATGCTTCGTCAACGAATCGGCTATGTTCAAATCCGTGTGTACCTTATATATCTTCACATCACCTCTATCTATAATCTCACGGATCAGGTGATAGCGCTGAAGTATGTGTTTGAACTTCTGGTGCGACCTAGGCTCCTTGGCTTGCGCAATGGCACCATTATTATCACAATAGAGGTCCACTAGACTGGACGTACTAGGGACAACACCCAGCTCAGAAACAAACTTTATAATCTAAACTGCCTCCTTCGCAGCTTCAGAAGCTGTAATATACTTGGCCTCAGTTGTTGAATCTGTAACCGTTTCTTGCTTGGAACTCTTCCAACTCACTGTGTCTCCATTGAGGCAGAACACAAATCCAGACTGCAATTGCGAATCGTCCTTGTCGGTTTGGAAGCTGGCATCGGTGTAACTGTTTACAATGAGCTCCTCCTCACCTCCATAGACCAGGAACATATCCTTAGTTCTTCTCAAGTACTTAAGGATACTCTTTACCACCGCCAAGTGACTTTCACTCGGGTTTGACTGATATCTGCTCATAACACTTAGAGCATAAAAATATCTGGACGTGTACAAAGCATGGCATACATGATGGATCCGATTATGGAGGCATATGGGATCGCACTCATCTTTTCTAGCTCATCAGATATTGAAGGACACTGACTCTTGCTAAGAGAAATACCATGTGACATTGGCAGAAAACCTTTCTTGGAATTCTGCATATTGAACCGTTTCAATACATTGTCAATGTACATGCTTTGGTTTAATCCAATTATCCTTCTCGACCTATCTCTATAGATCTTTATGTCCAAAATATATGCTGCCTCTCTAAAATCTTTCATTGAGAAACTTTTTCTCAATGAAGACTTGACAGCATCTAGCATAGAAATATCATTTCCGATCAGCAATATATCATCTACATATAAGACCAGAAATACAAGTGAGCTCTCACTAGCCTTTTTATAAACACCAGGCTCTTCTTTATTCTTGATGAAGCTAGACCCTTTGACTACTTTATTAAAACGAAGATTCTAACTCCGAGAAGCCCGCTTTACCCCATAAATGGACCTTTGCAGCGTGCAAACTTTCCCAGCATTCTCTGGATCGTCAAGACCTTCAGGCTGTGTCGTGTACACATCCTCACTTAGGTTTTCATTAAGGAAATCTATCTTGACATCCATTTGCCATATCTCATAGTCATAAAATGCGACAATTGCTAGGATGATCCGGATAGACTTTAGCATAGCGACTGTTGAAAACGTTTCATTATAATCAACACCTTAAATCTGCCTGAAACATTTCGCCATCAATCGTGCCTTATAGATGTAAACATTTCCATCAACGTCTATTTTTTTCTTAAAAATCCATTTACACTCGATAGTTTTTACACCATCAGGTGGATCGATCAAATTTCAAACTTGATTCTCTAGCATGGATTCTAACTCGGATCTTATGGCTCCAAGCCATTTCTCAGAGTCTCGTCCCATCACCGCTTCTGAGTAGGTCTTAGGTTCATCATTGTCCAACAATAATACGTCGCGCTACCTAGTGGTGAAAAACGCAAACCGCTCGGGCGCACGACTCAATCTCTCCGACCGACGTGGGGCTGGCGTCTCGACAATAGGCTTTGCAACATCTTGCATGTCGAGTTATAGTTCAGTAGGAACTAAAACACTTTCTAGTTGTTCTCGTACCTCTTTGAGTTGCACCGTGCTCCCACTAACCTCTTTTGAGAGAAACTCTTTCTCCAGAAAGATACCATTCCGGACGACAAACACTTTGCCTTTTTCCCGGTTGTAAAAGTAGTATCCTTTGGTTTCTCTAGGATATTCCACAAAGAAGCATTTATCAGATTTGGGAGTGAGCTTATCAGACGTCAAACGCTTTACATAGGCCTCACAACCCTAGATCTTTAGAAAAGACAGCCCGAGACGCTTCCTAGTCTATATCTCATATGGTGTACTCTCTACATATTTGGATGGAACCCTGTTTAGTGTGAAAGCAGCAGTTTCTAAAGCGAATCCCAAAAAGACAATAGAAGATCAGTTTGACTCATCATCGACCGGACCATGTCTAACAAGGTTCGGTTCCTCCGCTCGGACACCCCATTCCACTGAGGTGTACTAGGTGGAGTCAGCTGTGAAATAATTCCACACTGCTTTAGATGATTATTAAACTCATGGCTCAAATATTCACCTCAACAATCCAATCGTAGAAATATAATTATCTTGCCTATATGATTTTATACCTTATTCTGGAACTCCTTGAACTTTTCAAAGGATTCTGACTTATGCCTCATTAAGTAGATGTAACCATATCTACTAAAGTCGTCGATAAAAGTTATGAAGTACCGAAATCCAGCTTTGGCTGTAGAACTCATTGATCCACATACATCAGCATGTACAATGGCCAACAATTCATTTGCTCTCTCACTTTGACCAGTGAAAGGCGCCTTAGTTATCTTGCCAAGTAAACAAGACTCACATGTGTCAAACGATTCAAAATAAAATAACTTCAAAAGCCCATATCTATGGAGCTTCTGCATGCGCTTCTCATTTATATGATCCAAACGACAATACTAGACATAGGTATGATTTAAATCATTGAGTTGAGGTTTTTTCGTATTAATATTATAAACATGTGTATCCTCAAGATTCAGAACATATAAGCCATTCAACAATAGATAAACACCATAGAGCATACCATTCGAAAATATCGAATTAACACTTGTTCTTTATTACGAATTCAAAACCGTCTTCCTTTAAACATGATGAAGAGATAATATTTCTGCTTAAGGCGGGAATGAAATAATAATTATTCAGTTCCAAAACTAATCCTGAGGGTAACGACAAAGAATAAATGCCGACGGCCAACACAGCAACTTTTGCACCATTGCCGACGTGAACATCCAATTCGCCTCTTGCGCACTTCTTAGTCCTTTTCAGCCCCTGCAATGATTTGTAAGTGTAAATCATTGATCCGGTATTAAATACACATGAATCACTTGGACGAGTAGCAAGATAAATTTCAACAACATTTATACCTGAAGCAGAAGTCATACTTCTCTTCTTTTTCTTTTGTTCTTCTAAGTACAACTTGCAATTTCTCCACCAATGGCTAGACTTATGGCAGTGGTGGCAAGTGTCAGAGTTAGCAGGTCCTGACTTGGACTTTCCAGCAGAATTAGACTTAGAGCTCGAGATCGCATCTAGAGCTTTAGCCTTTCCCTTACGCTTTCTCTTCTTACTTTTCTTTTGAACCATTATCACATGACTAAGATTTTTCTTAAGTCTTTCCTATGCTGTCTTGAGCATCCCATGCAATTCAGCCAATGTTTTCTTCATGCCATTCATATAAAAATTCATGATGAACGGCTCGAAGCTCGCAGGGAGCGACTGAAGAATCACATCTGTGACCAAATCTTTATCAAGTTTAGATCTAAGTTTTTCTAGGTTCTCAATGTAACCAATCATCTTGATCACATGAAGATTCACTAAACTACCTTCCGCTAACCTGCACGTAAACAAGAACTTTGAGACATTATACCTCTCAGTCCATGCTTGGTTCTCAAATATGCCTTTGAGTTCTACGATCATATCGTAGGCATCCCTGTTCTCATATTGCTTCTGAAGCTCAGAGGACATACAGGCAAACATGAGACAGCCGACATCAACTAAATCACTAGCGTGATTCTCATAAGCCCGCCTATCAGCAAGTGGTGTATCATCCGTTGGTTCATCAGGGTGAGGTTCCTCTAGAACATAATCTTTTTTCTCCTGCTTAAGAACAATTCTCAAGTTTCTGTACCAGTCAATAAAATTTGTTCCAGACAATTTCTCCCTCTCAAGGATAGATCGCAGATTAAAAATAAAAGTGTTCTTTGCAGTAGGTGCCATGATCTACAACAAAATGCAAGGTTCAGCACTATGCTATGTTAATCTTCTATCAAATAAAAGATGTGCCACAATATGTAAAGTGATCGCTTTCCCTCTAATGACACATGGTGGAACAATATTCATGCTAATCTAACTCCTAGTGAGCTTTGGCATCACTGCTAGAAGATTAGTGATATAAGTAAGCAACACTTTGCTAATTACATCTCTATGTGACTCTTGTTCGTCGGAGTGACATCCAATGCCCGACTCCCAACTCCATGCCCCAAAGCCCAAAACCGTTTTGATAGCTTTGTTAAGCAAACCAATACTATGCATGTGGTTGTCCGACATCCATCCTAACTGGTCAAGATAAAAGACGACACCCTGCTTTGGCAGACCCACCATCGATGATCGAGAACCTTGGTAGGTGCAGCTATTGAAAAGAGCATCAATACTTAATTTTTTGAGGGAAACTATTCTAAACATGATAACGATGCCTACCGCACACAGAGCATGAAATAATAGTATGACAGGAACATAAGAACACATCATAGGCAATCATATTAACTGTGACATAATATGGCCCTTTTTCACATGGTGATCTCCATCTCAATGGTTCCTGTCCTTCGGGTCATCACGCTTCAGGCCTTCATGAACTTGTATCAGTCTATTACATCTAATAGCACTATACTAATTACATGAGTAGAAGCATCACATGTCGACGCGCAGGTCGTACAACATTTGAATAGCCTTAGGCTATAATCAACCATGACGTGCAGGCCATGTTATTACATGTTTGTATCTTATACATTTACAAGGCCATACTAGTCACAATATTCCCTGCAAAAATAAGTTAGGCAGAATCTAGACGTGACTGAACCAAGCCCGAAACTTCCGGCTCAGAGGCCCAGAACTTTCGGTCGAAGGGCCCGGAACTTCTAGCTCAGGGCCCAGAACTTCCGAAATCAACCTTCTGACTCAGATTTAAATTGGCCCGGAAGTTCCGAGTCACACCCGGAACTTCTGAAAATAACCTTCTGTACGGAATTTATTTCTGTCCGGAACTTTCGGTCCAACCGGAACTTCTGGACCCGGAACTTCCGATCCAACCGAAACTTCCGAAAATAACATTCTGTATCGAAGTTTATTTCGGCCCAGAATTTTTAGTCCAACCGGAACTTCTAAAAATCTAACGCAAAAATAATAGATCTAATCTATTTCCACCACATATCACTATATGTGATTGATCCAGATCGAACACTACGCACGCAGGCTCTGATACCACTGTTGGTTTATGAAGAGGCTATGCTAGCACTTAATTTTAAAAATTTAGCCCGTTAGCCCAGGAACTATGCGTGTAATGAGATCATGGATCGTTACCTCGAGCCTCGAGATACGCTCGGGCAGCTGAAGTAGAGTCGATGAAGCGCGTCCTCGAGCTACTCCTCTCGGCTCTGCTCGTTCGTCGATGATCCGACGATAAAGACGACGTAATCCTACGATCCGGCGAACTTAACGGAAGGAAGATGAGCACCACTGTTGGAGTAGTGCCTCTATGATATCCGCACGTCCGAGGACAGGATCACCTCGCGCCGACTACTCACAAGATCTAGGAGATCGATCACAACACTTGCAATTGAGAAGAGAAGAGAGGTGGCGGCTAGGGTTTGGTCAAAACCAACATCAAGCAGCAGCCTTTTCGTGCTAGCTTCACCTCTCTTTATATAGTGCTCTCTCATGGCCCTTTAATCAATATTAAAGCTCAATAGATCTAATATGTTCGTCTAGACCCGGAACTTCTGGTCCTAACCGAAACTTCCGAAAATAACCTTCTGTATCGAATTTATTTCGATCCGGAACTTCTGGTCCTAACCGAAACTTCTAACTCGTCCAGACTTCACTTTCAGGCCCAGAACTTCCGGCTCCTCCAGAAACCGAAACTAGGGCTGGCCCGAAATTTCCGGATGCTCTAGAACCTAGAACTTCTGGCCTCAGGCCAGAACTTCCGGTTTCCCTAGAATTCTCTTGGGCATATTTCTATCATATTCTTCCTCAACGGTAGCAATCCTAGGAGCAGAGGGTGGTGGCTCTCTCATCCTGTGAGGCAGAGTACATCGCTGGCATGACGGTAGTCTACCAGACAGTGTGGTTAGTACGACTATTAGGAGATTTAATCGACAAGGAGCCATGGCCATCAAGACTGAAGATGGACAACATGTCGCCCATTGCCTTGAGTAAGAACCCAGTCCTTCACGACAGAAGCAAGCACATCGACACCAAGTTTCACTTTATTTGAGAGTGCTTGGAGAACGGGAAGATCAACATGGACTTCACAAGTTCTAAAGAACAACTTGCAGACCTCCTGACAAAGTCACGTGTGTGAGTCTAGTTCCAGGAGCTACATGAGAGGATCGGCGTCGTCAAGCTCAAGCGACCGATGCAAGCCTTAGAGGGAGATTGTTAGATAATCCTTGCATCAACTGCCTTCAAACCTACATCGGCCCAACAATAATCCATTGGCTACCAATATCGGATCGGCTGCCATAAGCAGTTAGCTATCTTGCTTTACTTTTTGGGTAAGCTTATGATGAGCGTGTCAGGGGAGTGGGTAGCTTCCCCTGTAATCCAGGTCAAATCCTATGTACACACACCATGGCAGAATAGATATTGCATGGACATGATGTCTATAGGTCACAGGGCTCGAATGACTCAACGATAAGTGTTATAATATAAGTGACAACAACCATATTTTGTATGTACTATATAAGTTGATGAGAAAAACTAAGAAACTAAGTTGATTGGGGCCTGTTCTTCCTGAAGAAACATTCCTCACTCCACCATACACTCCCTTCGTTCCTAAAACCCCAGCACAGAGATAACACTGGCAAACACTAGTTCACATCCAACATGCCACCCCTGTCGATCGCCAGGGGTGGGCGGGGAAGTGGGAATGCTTGCCGACGTAGCTGGAGTCAGGGTGGCGGTAGACCTAGCGGTGATCCCGTACGTGAGGTAGCAATTAGTTAAATTAGTTCCAAGAGTTGCATATAGGCTAATGATTGGCCAATTAGTTAGTGGTTGACTTTATACTTGTAACATATCATATATAGCTGATCTAATAGTTAACTCATATAATAGTTAGCTATCTATATTTACTATACATTTAATATATAACTTGCCATATCATCTCATAAAATTTATGGAAACCTACATACTAGTGGTCTGTAAGCTAGTAGTCAACTTCTCTTCTCTCTTATCTCTTCTTTATTTTAACATCAATATAATGTGATAACTTTTTTAGTATATTTACGTCAACTTATTGTACTTGCTCTACAGCGAACTCGCTGAGGTCTGCGTGGCGGCGAGCCGGCGACAGACAGGGCTGGCCGCGAGCAGGCCAGCAGGCCACTCTGGCTTGGCGGATTTTGCTTTCTAGCCCAAGTTCCAACTAGTGTGCGGCCTTACTCACTTATGAGGCCCGCGAGATTGTTCTTTCGGATCGTTACCATTTGGATCGATCAGGAATTTCGCAAAAACGACCCTGAATGTGAATTTGATAGCGATCGATCTTTTTGCAAAACGGACCCAGTATGGCATCGTTCTCAACGGTAGAGTCCCATATTTTTGCAAATCAGTCCCTACTTTAGTTCGGAATCACGATTCATGAGCCCCTTGCTCACAGGTGTGGTGGTCATGTTAACGAAACCGTGGTTAATAATAGCTGGGGCACCACAGCGGCAAAATTCACCAAATCTGCAGCTACTATTCTAATTCAGGAGGCGAATCCCAAATCAGAGATCGTGTGCGAGCGCGATTCTTCGGAGTGCGAGTCGTCGTCGCCGCCGCCGGCGGCAAGGCCGGAGACGGAGTGATGGGCCAAGCAGTGTACATTCAGACGCGTGTGTTTCAGACTTTCAGTACCGAGTTCGGGATTAAATAGCCTGAAAACAATATAGTCAAATTAACAACCAAGTGCGTTTGCATAATTTTGCACATATACAAGCATTTGCACGTACAATGAGCAAACCTACAAGAAGGTTTCATCAACCAAAATACAAAGGCAATTATCCAAAGAAGAAATTATGCCGCTGGCATGCTGTAAAGCTCCCATGACTAAGTTCAGTTAGAAACGTGGCCAATCATAGCTGATTTACACCAGAAACAAGCAGCTCTCTTCACCATGTAGTAAATCAAGGTTATTCTCCATTACAAAATCTGATTCCCACAACATCTTGGACCTTTGGGTAAGAGAATAGATGACCTGTTCTTTGTTTTCGTGGAGTACTGTGACCAAACATAAGCATGAACCTAAAGAAGGAGACTTAATAAAGTTCAAAACAATATGTAAGATATTGAAATAAAGAGAGTTCTTGTGTTCTAAACAAAAAATCTAATGGAATATATCTGTTTCTTCCAGAAAACCATTCAGGTCATCCACTACAACTTTTACAGGCGTACTTGCCCTAAGCAAAACAGCCACTACTGTTACAACAAAGCACGAAAATCTACCTGGGGAGCACAAGTTCACTGTTCCTGAAGATACGATGGACGCAAAGCATGTTGAAGGATTGAAGCATGTAGGTATCATACTTGACGTATATTTACAGTGGTGTTATTCTTTGACGTCTTCGTAGTCGTCGTCCTCATCTTCATCTTCGTCAGCATCACCAACGTCATACTGTAGAAAGCTGGACTCTCTGGATTGTGCCATGAGCCTCTCTTGGATCCGCTCTTTGATGGCAGTTCCCTGAGGAAATTTTTTAAAGCAAGATAAAATGAGCACTGAATTCCATGAAGCATATGCTAGCTTCTGCTAAGCGGCGAAATGTGAGTAACCATTGAATGGCAGCCTTCCTCAAACTTCTCCAGAAAACCAGCAACCCAGCGATCTGCATTTTCCACCCACTCTTCATGGAGTTTTGCCACTGTATTCCACTGCAAATAGCCAATTTAATTTCAAAACACACGAACAAGTTAACTTCAGAGGAATGCTAGATTTGTAGGCCACATGAGTAGGGGAAGTATTCTACCAGTATTTAAGTTCAGGCATATACTAGATGCACAATGTATATAGCATATGAATCGGATATAAACTCTTTATGAGTATTTTCCATCAAAAGACTGATTGAACTAAAAAAAGAAAGTACATGTCAATCTGAAGAGACAAGCTGACAGGCATGTAGCATCATCGTGGTGAATTTGAGAATAAACATGCATGGGGCATGGCATGAGCGAAGCTACTTGTAATGTATTTTTAGCTCACAAGAAAAGCCTATCAATTGAACCAACAAAACAATTTGTCAGTATCCACAAAAGATGATGAGTATACATGCCATACATATCACATTCAGAATAATGTTTATCAAAGGAAAATGGCACACATCGCATGTGTCCCTGCATCAATAAACCAGTGATCAAGATTTGAGAAGTTAACATGGCCTAGTCATCAGTTAATCGATTGTTAAAATCCTACTTTGGCATAATTAGGAAGATGGTCAGTACAAGTACCTTCTCCCCTACTTTTTCTTGGTGCTGCTTCACTTTGTCACGCAGGCTTTTTAATCCCATGTTAACTCTCAGTCGTTTTTCCTGATAAGATGTATCAAGGGTCAGTTGGGCAAGTGGGCAACTCAAACAGTACTGCAATACTGTTAAAATATAAAGACCTCTTATAAGTTGGAGTTATGGTAAAGGCATCAGGTTAATATCACATGCCTTCACATAACTGACACCAAGATCCTTTCTGGTGTACCCCCTGGCCAGATTCCGCATAACATACTCATTATAATCTTTGACAATCCGCATTATAATATCTGACGTTGATATCCCATCTGTGCGCTGGGTTTCCTTAAATTTACCTAGTTTCTTTACCTGGTAAACATGGCGATGTTAGTTTTTGTCATAAATACTCAGTCCACACCCATCAGAACAGTTACTACTAAATAATTTTAATTAAATTTATACTTGAACATATCAGTTTCGAAATACTCACAAATTCATAGACATCTTTTCCAGCTCCGCTAGCATCAGAATACCTGTGTAGATTGAAATAGAAAAGATCAGGAATATATACTAATTAGAGGTAATTAAATTTCAAGTCCAATGGCTTTAAATACCATCTAGACAGGAAGATGAGAAAAACATTGAAATAAGAATATCAGGGCATATGTATTATTGCAGGAAGTACATAAGAAATATTTACTGTGTTAAGAATAATGTCAAGGTCTTTTAAGCCTAAATGCTTACGGCAGAGAATCGTGAGCAACAAAATCAATGTTATGCTTATCCAAGAACTCTTCCGTTACCACCCATGGAGCATCAGGAATGACTTCATCAACCCACCTGGGAATAGAAGAGCATATGTAATATTGATATAGTTAATAAAACTAAAGAAATATATAATATTAGTGGCTTATTGAACAGAACAAAGCATGATACAAGATTACTTGCAATGACGAAGTGATTCATATCGCTCATCCTCTGTCATAACAGTTCTCCCTTTGTATTTATGTGTCAACTCATCATTGCAGCATCCAACAAGAAGATACGTGTTAGGGAACCTACAGTATGAAAGGCAGTTCAGTCATATAACATCTTCATTGTATAATAATGAATCCAGTATGTTAATTTCCTTATGGTGGTTGAAGACAGAAATTAACAAGGCTGATGCCATCCAGAAGTTACATGCACGCAATCTAAGGAATATTTAGGAAAAAGTGGCTCTAAGATACACGCAATCTATGGAGCATATAGGAAAAGGTGGTTCAAGAATAATATTGGATTAAAAAACACAATGGTAGACAAGATTTATCGTAGGTTGATCCATAAAGATAGAACACGGCTTGATATTTAAGAAACATAGCATGACTGCAAGTGCAAGGTTCCTTGCAAAGATTCCACAGAAAAGGCAGGCACTCACTTTCCCCATACAATAGCCCAAAACGTTCTTGTTCTCCTGTGTGCATGCCACATGAACAATAAGATTGTGGCAAGTACACACATAGATCTGAGGAAAACGATTCACAATCCATAGAAGCTACATGGCTGATGGAACATGATACTTAACATTAGCTAAGAAGCAACTACCTTACAGCACAAAAAGAAAAGCTGTGATGTGTGAAAGGAACTCAGATTGCATCCAAACTCACCCGACTAGTTTGGACAGGCAAGCACATTTCCTTAGATCAGACTAATTTGATGACATGTAACCGATAAAAACTTGAAAACACCATGGCAAGTCGGAAACAAAGCAAGATTACCGTACTGCAGTAAACAAAGAATGGCAAATAATGCCAAATCAAACAGCGTTATTTGAAGGAATCTATGAATAGTCTTTTTCCCCTCCGAATGATCCAAGATAGGGCAAACAAGAAAGGACATCTGGAATCACATCACGTTAGGTAAAACATACTGAATTTGCTCAAGTATGTCGTGCACATCATAAAGGCATAAGAGGAGCTGCAATTATCATCCATCCAAATCCAATCACCCAGAAAGGGTTATCTACCGCAAGACTCAGCATCGACCAACTCGTAATCTGAAACAGTAAGACACTTTCCCCACCGAATCACCGTAACGATCCACCAAGTCACCAAGATGAGTGTCGCAAATGATAGGAACTCGCAGAAGATCATCGCGGAAGTGCTAATGGCGACAGATTCGCACCAAAGAGGCCAAAAAGACGCAACTTTTCTCGCTCAAATCTCACACCGAACCAACCCTCGATGCAAGCGCCCGAAACGAGCAGACAGCCTCTGATTACGCCGTGAAAATATCTTAAAAAACGCAACCCGAACCTAACGCCAACCCGAGCCGCAGATCCAATCGAATGAGCGAGCCAACGACAAGGGGATGGAACGGAAGACGGTACAGAGACTCAAAAGCAGAGGGCGGATTTCTCACAGCTTCTTGGCCTGCTCGAGCGACCTGGCGTGGCCGAAGTGGAAGAGATCGTAGATGCCATCCGCGTAGACCCGGATCGGCCTCTCCTCCCCGCCGCCGCTCACTCCTCCCCCATTGGGCGTGGCGGCCCTGTCCGTCACCTCGACGTCTCCCCCCTCCGCCTCCTTCCAGTCCTCCTCCTCCTCCTGCGACGACTGCGGCTGCTGCTGCCGCCTCTCCGCCGGCCCCGCGTCGGCCATGCGATCCGGCGGAGGAGGGAGAGGCCTCGAGAATGAGAAGGTTCGCACTTCGCAGGAGAGGTCGAGAGAAGAGGAGAGCGTAGAGGTTTGGAAGCCTTCGAGTTCGGGACACGAGGCCACATGATGTCACGTCCGTGTCACTGTCTTGTGGGGCACCTGTGCGTGTCTGCGTGACAGGTGGGCCGAGGTGGAGCTCTCGGATGACGTCAAATGCGGTTTGCAATTTAGAGATCCCTAAATTATATTAAACTCTATTTTTCTATAAAAATTAATCAATCCATAAAAGTTTTTTTATAACCATGATCCCTATTTTTTACATTATACAAAAATAGCAAATGAAACTTGGTACAACACTGACAATATTTTAGTAAGGATTCGTTTGGTTAGAGGGCAAAGCTCCATGAGAGATGATCATCTAGTTTTTTTTGGATTTGATCGTCCAATTTTTTGTTTGGTAGGATGGATGTGGCCGCCTAGTATTTTGTTTGATTAGATGGATGGAGTCGCTCAGTTTTTTATTTGGTTAGTGGGTGAACCTGGAGACAATCACCTCTTAGGGTAGAAGGTGAGATTACCCTGAGAAATTGAGATGCCACAAGTAAATAATCAGCAAAATAAATTGTTTTATGGATAAAGCTAACAAGCTAACAAAATATTAAGAACTATGTTTCAACGTAGTTCACTGAAACAAACGAGGCCTCTCAGCAAGGATATTTAAGATCAGTAGAAAACAAGACATATCCTAAATAATAAACAATAATCTCTTTCACTGTAAAGCATTGCTCACACATTCTCAAAACTTTCAATCTAGCTCACACATTTCACTTCAAATCATCCAAAATGACATCATCCAAAGTTCCGAGCACCTTGGAATTTCGATCTAGGAGCCCCTTTGATGCCTTCCGTGGACCGGGGTTCCACGCGGGCAAGACAACGGATACGGAAACAACATTGTTTTGTAATTTCATTAATTAAAAAGGATTTATGATACAATAATGAATTAAAAAGGTGACCGGCGTGGGGATCTCGGAGTCGGCCGGTGGCGGGGATTGTGGCGAGGTGGTTCGAGGCACGGGTCAGACTTGGATCCATAGGGGAAAGGGCTGAGGCAATACGATGATGGAACTGGTGGGCTCGAATTGGGCCAAGGGGGATGACGGTGGTGGATTGCGCAGTGGCGAGCAGCGCTAAGGCGTGGGTGAAGCAGGTGGAAGGTTGGCGACGAACCTGATAGGTAGGGCCCACCTGTCAGTGGCGCACGCAGGGGGATGGGTCTACGGGAGCGCTAGGCTATGAGGGCGCGGGCGAAGTGGTGGGCGGACTGGGCCGGCTGCGATCGGCCAGGCCAAGGGAGGACTTAATTTTATTTATTTTTTCTTTTTCTTTTATTCCCTTTAGGAAAAAGCCATGCAAAAATTTGAAAAATAGGTTTTTAGTTCAGAAAAATTCTAGAAAATTCTAATCCTTTTAAAGACTTTAACAAAAAATTCTTAGCAAAATTTTTATTTAGAAATTTTCCCCCAAAAAATTATTTTAAAGAAAACTTTCTTTTCCTTTATTTTAAAATTATATTTTCTTTTTTCTTTTTCTTCGTTTAAAAATTTAGGCTGTGACAGACACTGAGTGACGGTAACGCTACAGGCTGCCATAGACGCTAGCTGTCCTCATCCTCCCAAATTTGTGGGATGGACTCATCCAGCATATTTGGAGAATATTCTCTCTACTGGCCGCCCCTGTCACTCCCGCCACTCAACCAAACGTTTCTAAAACCTAGGCGGCCATCTTCCATCCAGCGAAAGTCACTCAACCAAACGCACCTTAATACAACATAACAAAAAATGCTTTAAAGGGAGGAAGCAAACGGAACTCATTTGAGAGAAATTAGAGGCACGAACGAAAATAAGAATTAGACATGCTAATTCTATATTTGAGAGATGGTAGAGGTGATTTAGGGAATGGATTAGAAAAGTGATTCATTTAGGGGAACTGTTAGAACTTTATTTTTATCAAAATATTTAAATTCAAATTTATGTAGCTACATAGGGGTCTCTCGGAGATGCTCTAACGCTCTATTTAGATTTTATTTTGCTTTCTTTTAAACTTCTTTCTTTTGCGTTTAAATTCCCTTCTTTTTGCGTTTTCAGCGGAAAGTTTTCTACTAAACTCTTGATGTGGTGCAAATGTAAGGTAAGGTTAGACTCCCAGAGAGAGAGAGAGAGAGAGCTTGTTTGTGTTGATTCGCTTGTTTTTTAAGGTTATATTTGAGTAAAAATAGCTTCCTCTTTAGCTGCATTTTACTAAAATAGCTTATTAGCATCTTATTTCTACCTCAACTTATTTTACTCTGCCTTGTCTCTTACATGAGGTGCATGGTTTCCATTGATTCGGCGTGTATTGATACGTGTTTCTTCCTTTCTTTTTTTCGTTTTTAATTTTGGATCCATCGATCTGGAGGAGCGTGTGTGAGAAAAATTGACAGGTTTTATCACTGCGTCACAATTTCAAACAAAAAGGTAATTTCTTCTCCTTGTGATTCGTCATCCGGTGCGTGAGTTGTGTTTTTTAAAACAAATCATGATCATTTCTCAATATTGGTTTGCTTCCCAGATATGGATTATGATAAACGTATGTCCTTTCATATTATAAATCGTTTATCTTTTTATAAGTCATCAAATATCAATATTAAAAAACATATAAATATATTATTAAAACATATTTATATTTTATGATGGTAAAACCAATTTAATGTTATCATTACCATTATCATTTTAATAAAACTAATTAAATTTATAGAAGTTTAATTTATAAAAAGTCAAAAACTTATAATATCAAACATAAAGGATTAGGAACAGTTCCGAGAAACTAATTAAATTTATAGAAGTTTAATTTATAAAAAGTCAAAAACTTATAATATCAAACATAAGGGATTAGGAACAGTTCCGAGAAAATCAGCTAAACGGCTCTAAGAAATGGGCTGGGCCGTGAAAGGTGCTTTGTGAGCCCATCATTAAATGCAGGCCTAATTAAGCGTGGAAGTAAAATAATCCGTGTGTTATGGCTGGGTACTTATTTGCATCTCAGATGCAATGTGCCCCCTTGTCGAACTAACTTGAATCAAGATAACATCGCAGGAGCATGTGATTTTGATAATCAACT
This sequence comes from Zizania latifolia, assembly GCA_000418225.1. Taxonomy (NCBI): domain Eukaryota; kingdom Viridiplantae; phylum Streptophyta; class Magnoliopsida; order Poales; family Poaceae; genus Zizania; species Zizania latifolia. Next base: position 880,723 of record KE372734.1, on the reverse strand, counting down.
ACAAAGTCTGTACATATCCTCTTTCATCTGCTTTACTTTGGATTTGTTTACTGGCATGTCGAACATCCATGGTACTGATGGTAGATCAGAGATCTCGATCGAGTTTCCAACTTGCATGCATGCGTGTACGGACCCCTTGACTATATAAGTGATCAAATTAAGTCCTAAAATATGCCACAAATGGTGTGTCTTTTCGTCGTCAAAATGGATTGCCTTGTCAGAATTCAGAAACAAAAGGAAAAAAAAGACTTGATGGACGACTGACCCGGGCTCCGGCGTTGTTTAAGACTAATAAGCACCAGGTTAACCAAACTGTCAGCCTTGACAGCGGCAAAATGATGGTAACCAGACCGATTACCATCGTTATTAATTTAATTTAGCACTAACCAGATGAGTTACCTTTAACTGTCGGTTTGAAAACCGTAGTTACTTGTTAACACTGGTCAGCACTCAGCAGCCATGGTGATTCAATCGTGCCATCAACTCAGTCTGACTCTTTTTCATGCTGACTCGATCGGCTAATCAAATGTATGCTGCTCAATTGGGGAGCTTGGTTTTATCTTCAGTGCCTCAACGAAAAGCTGCCTGTTCGACCGGACTTAATTACACTAAACTCCTGCTCCATCCCTGTCCCCATAAAAAACTTTATTTTTAGAGATTCGTAGATATATTAGTAGTTAAAAATGACATAGTTCTCCTCATTAATCTTTAATTTCTAGTTAAATTAATTGGGTGATGTCACCTGGGTAGTCCAAGCCTATTAATTGTACACATATTAACAACATAAAAATAAGTCTTTCTGGAATAGGAACAAATCGTAAAGGTTAAAAATTTAGTCTTTGCAGGACAAAGAGCAGTAAACAAGCAAATTGACATGTAAAATAAGAAAAGCAAAACCATATAATATAAATAAGGATACAAGCTACCCTAACAAATTCACAAAAGCACCAGACCAGTTACCATAATTTTTATAGGGGGAATTTTACGATCCTTAATAATTTTAGTGTAAATTTTAATACATTTCAATGTCTCATGTACTAAAAGGTACTAACCTCCATATTAAAATTATTGATACCGTGTCGAGTATTATAAAATCATTCTTTCTATAGTGTCTTCGATAAGCAATCATTAACAATACAAATTTAACCGATTATTATAATAAAAACCCTGACACAGAGTCAGACAATACGGTTGTACAACGACTAGCCTATCAGAATCCTAAATCTAGATTTATCATGTTGAGCAGGTATAGGCATAAAAATTGAAGCCAGAGTGTAAAATGAGCATAGGCTAGTTAGGCGCGACAAGACATCCATGTTTGGAATTGAAGTTTCTGCACAGTCGATCTCTTTCGATGGGAGCTATTTGACCAGCAAGATATATAGCACACGTGTTTCGGAGCTTTGACACGTCGGATGTCCACCCTCCACAGGCTATCTGATTAATTCAGCACGCACGCATATGTTGACTGCTGCCTCCAGGACAACAAAGCATCTATAGTCAAATTCTGTTTAGCTTTAAACCAATGCCTTTGGATGTTTCCTAGGAATGGACATAAACATGGGTTGTTCCATATATATTATACTACTTCCATTCATAATATGCGGTTTTCTAGGTTTGTCGTATATTAAACTATTCTAAATTTAATTGAGCTTATAGCAAATAATATTAACATAAATACTACGTTACAATTTAGCATCAATGATATGTCATATGCGACGGATTCTCGTGAGATGTCTTAGATAACCACATCTATATATGACGGTTTGTAAAATATATCGTCTGAGATAACATATTGGGAAATTATGAAGGGACACCCATCATATATCATTAATGATAGATAATAATTATGAACAGTGACAGATATGGAGTCATCAATAACATATGGTAATTATGAATAGTCACACATGTAGAGTCATATGTGACAGGTACGGTGGTAATTATAAACCGTCACAAATAATGTCTTCCCTCTCTTTTAGATCTAGGTTTCACGTTCTAAAATTTTCAAGTCATTTGAACTCGACTGACTCCCTACTTCTCTCCTCCCTCACATTCTCCCTGCGAATCACCACTCGCCCTCCTTAAGATCCTCACCCACGACATGTACTTATCTGCATAAACTTTCTTTTGGATCAATATCCTCCTCATGTATGGCAGCGTGCAGTGGCGCAAGAGTTGCTGGTGGCAGTCATGTCGGTGCTCCTAGGCAAGGAGGTGGATGCCTTCTCGCTGTTGGGCTGCTCGTTCTAGGGCAATGACTACATTGATCCCATGCTCTAGCAAACTGACATGTATGCACCAATGTTTCTTTTTTTCTCTTGACCACATCCATATTCCCTATTTTTGCTTGCCTCGCCTTTCTCCATATTCATTTTTTACTTCTTGTTTGGGTGGTAAGATTTTTTGATTTAAGATGTCGAAATCTTCGAGCCTAAAATCCTCAGAATCATTTTGCGCATATACCTGAGGATAGCCTCTAAAATAAATTATTTTGTACAATAAAAACATCATGTATGATAGATAATAATTATAAATCGTCGTAGATGACTCATCTATGATGGATTCATAAAGCTACCTAGCTTTGATGTGGCCCTCATGCAACAGGTAGTTATTATTAACCGTCATAGATAATAATAACTGTGATGATTAGTTACCAGTTATAAATGACTCCACATGTCACTCACTAATAAAGCCCACCAGTGATAGATGTGGGTTATCGTTGGTTACAAATAAGGGATTTTGTGCTAGCGATAGCTGCCAAATAAGTAAACTAGAAATAATATTGCATAATGGGTCTAGTGATACTCATTTGATATCATTATTATTGTTGTTGTTATTTTCTACAAACTTAATCAAACGAAAGATAGTTTGACTTAAAAAATAAAACTATTTTGGAACAGAGGAGTACCTTCTTAATACTAATATTTTTTTGTTTTGTGATATTTTTTCCAACTCAAATTTTTTACTATATATATAACCCTTCTTGAAACGTAAGTCGTTCTAAAAGTTCAGAATGCTATTTATTTGTTTCTAAAAGTTGAGACCAAAAAACAACTGTTTTTTTGTTTAGTGTGAAGATTGTCTTTGAGTAAAATTCAAACGTCAACTTTATTTTATCATATAAACTTCGCATCTCCAAGTTGAGTTGTATCAAACAATCATTTAGTTCTCCTGGTAAGTATTCAATGGTTTATTCATATTCAAAATCAGGGAGAACATATATTTCGACTGAAATATGTCAATGACCAACCGATGATTAATTAACTGCAAGAGGTACCTACTTGCTCTCATAACAAAAGGTTGCACAATATACTAATCTAACCCCGTGTGAATGCTTGACCTTAAACACAATGGATTGATCAAAAGAGTTGCTGCAACTATCTCACAGCAAACCAAATCCCAAAAGGAGAAAAAGAAAACACAAAGATTAAAACTCACCCAAAGTTCAGTTAATTAAGCTACTATTAGTGGCTGTGTTAGACTATTGTAAACCTTAATTAATTAGGAGGCATGCAGCACAACAGTTATGACTTTGACCTAGCAGCATCATCACATCGTCATGGGATCGATCGTTCATCGAGTTGCCGATTATTCTCATGGGTCCCACAAAATTTTCCAAAAGCACACAGACCAACGTGTCATCGACCACCTAATAAAGCGAGCATATATTGCTAAACAGCTGATAGCTGAGCGGCTAAGACATAATTAATTTACGCCAAAAAATATACTTCATCCGATTCGTTTTAAACTTCTCAACTATTTATCAAATATAAGTCATTTTAGTTTTCTAGACATTTTTTCATCTTTTTATCCATATCTGTTCTTTTTAAATAAATGTTATCACTATGACAAATAATCAACTCACATTTGTAAAGTAGAATAAACGTGGGATACAATTTCTTTGCGTTAATTTTTAATTATTATACATGAACCCATATAAGAAAGTGGAACGGAACGAGTATTATATATGTGTAATTATATATGTATAGATATAGAAGAGAACAAAATATGGATCAAACCCAGTGGGTGGTAGCTAGGTTGGTAGCCGGAAAGAGAAGAGAAAAGTAAAATTTATTCGAGAAAACAACATGTGATTAATTGGAGCGGCGAGTTGATTAGGAGAGGATATGGTAGTGGCATTCTCAAACTTTGCTTCCAAAGCAAGGTAATCTCTAGGAAAAAGATTCCTCACTATCAAGTTGCACTGCCCACCTCATGGTGATGACAAAAATATTTACATGCCTTTGATTTCATATTTAACATTGCATAATAATCTAGCTCTTGCTAAACTCACGAGGAAGTGTGTACTGCAGCTGCATGCTACCACTAATCAATTACTGTCTTAAGAACCTTAATTAGCCCTGCTAATTAGGTCTCCCTCTCTCTACAGCAAGGCCAACAAAAATTAAACCTTTAAATCATCAACAGCAGCAGCATCATGGTGATCACAAGCTAGAGGAGAGAGAAAGCAAGCAAGCAAGTAAGCTTGCTTGCTTGATCTAGACAGCCTTAACTAATGGCTTCTCTCTCTAATTAACACTTGATGCTTACCTTAATTAACCAACAAACTGACGAGTAATTATGTATTAAGCAATCATCCAAAGTTGTAGCCATTAGTGTTGTTAGCGGAGGCCGGCCTGGGCAGCATCTGCGCCGCCTGGATGCTCTGCAGCAGCAGCCTGTCCTCCGCCGACGACTCGAACCCGTGGAGGAACATGTCGCCG